>SJXQ01010787.1:107649-132572 GCA_006408695.1 Aepyceros melampus | reverse complement strand
CTGTGTCCCGGTTCTCCATGACCAGGTTGTGGAACTGAGACTGCAGCACCAGGATCTCCTGCTGGACCGCAGCCACCCTGGCCTGCGAGGCCCGGAAGTCCGCCTTCTGCTGCTTCTCCGCCTCCTGCTTGGTGCGCAGGAGGCTGTTCTCCGAGAACCTGAGCACCTGGTGCAGATGGTTTTTTAGCTCTTGGATCACAAAGTTCTCCTTCTCCACCTGGACCAGAAAGAGGAGAGACTCTCGAGGATACCGCCCCCCATTGTGGGTCGCCATGGCAGGAGAGCTGGCGTGCCTGCAGCTCTCGGAGGTGGGGGGGGCATTATTATGTCTCCCCATCCTACCCCCGGCCCAGGATGAAGACGGGACCGCCTGCCTAGAGACGAGAAAATGGAGGGGTTGAGTCTGTCTGGGGTTGCGCAGCTTAACTGGAATTTGAAGCCAGGTCTGTTCCATCTGGAGCCCACATCTGTGGCCATCACCCTCTGTTTCCCGGCATGAGCCAAGGGCTCAGCGTGCCTGAGACAGCTCCATGCTCCTGCCTAAGGCGCAATGGGAAGTACCCAGTTGGCAGAGATACCTGGCGTGATGCATGAAGGTGTGAGATAAACACTCAGCACAGGGAATGCCACCGGTTCTCCCCTTGAGGGCCTGGCTTGGCTCCTGCCCTCAGTGGGTTCTGAAACAGGAATTAGGGTTGGGGGCGGGGGAGTTGGGGCTGTTCCGTAAATAAGCTCCAAAGGCTGATCACAAGCGCGAGAGTTTCCCTCTGAACACACCGGAGCTGTGGCTGGCTCAGGCCGGCAGCCTTGGGCTGGGGGGCGGCTGGCAGTGGGGCCGCAGTGGGTCTGAGATCACTTCCTGGACTCAGGGAGTGGCAGGTGGGGCTGGGGAGAGGGTTTGAGGCAAGCCAATCCTGTGGGCAAGTCTTCAATCTTCAGGTGCTGGGTTTGAAGGCAGGCAGTGCTGCGAGGAGTCAGAGCTTCTCGTGTGGACCCCTGAAGCCTGCCTAATTGGTGTCACCCCCTCATTTTACACTGCGATCTGATGACCTGATGAAATTTGCCCACCTGGCAGAAGTGAAATTTGCCCACCCAGATCTGTCCAACTTGGCAGCCCCAAGTTGTTTTCCACCACCTGAATGAGATCAGCAAAGACATTTGGCAGAGGGGGGTCCTGTCCCTGTCCCTAAGTCATACCCCTCCAACCTCTGAGTGACCTCCTCTGACTGAGCTCCCAGGAGCCTGTCATCTCTGCACTCACCAAATAATCAGCATGTCTGCTTTTCATGCCAGGTCTGCTGGGGAACAGTGGGAAGCTGAGAGAGATGAGGTCCTTGTCCTCTTGTGGGGGACCCAGACCCCAATCAAATCATCACTCAAGTAGTCATCAACAAGCCCTAGTGAATGCCCAACAGGACTGAGTCAGGAAACCAGTGTGCCAGGGAGGGAGAGTGGCCTTGGTCTCTCATCTGTCACAGGGCGATGAAAAGGTAGCAGCTGTCCCCCAGGACCTGCTCTCCCTGGCAAGGCTGTAGAGCAAAATGTTTTGCTGGGAGCCTGGCCCCAGCTACAGACCACTTTCCCAGCATCTCGAGCACTGGCTAAGAACTGCTTCCAGGCGGTGGCCCAAAAGAGCAGGGCAAAGCCCCCTTCTCTGCTTTCCTCTTTCCTGCTGGCTGGACCAATGACAATATAACTGGGGGAAGCTGGAACAGCCTCTTGGGTTCATGGTTTGAAGTCTCACGTGGGGGGTGTCAGAGAAGCCAGCCAGAAGGAACCTGGGCCCCTGACAAGTTTAAGAAGCAGAACTTCCGTGCCGGCTCTCTATTAAACAGAAATCCATCTCCAGCTTGACTAAGCCCCTAGTATTTGGGGTCTCTTTGTTTTAGCAGCTAAATCTATACTTACACATCATCTCCAGGGACTTTGTAAGATGTTGGTGAGAAAATGTATGTAAAAAAATAACACATAGGCCTTCCCTGGTGGTCCAGTGGTGAAGAATCAGCCTGCCAATGCAGGGGACATGTGTTTGATCCCTGGTCTGGGAAGATCGCACATGCTGTGGGGCAGCTGAGCTCGAGCGCCACAGCTTCCCAGCCTATGCTCTGGAGTTTTTCTTCACAAGAGAAGCCACCACAATGAGAAGCTGGTGCACCACACATAGAGGAGAGCCCTGGCTCACTGCAATCAGAGAAAGCCCACAGGCAGCAACAAAGACCAAGCTCAGGCCGCCAAAAATAAATGAACAAAAATAATTTTTAAAATAAAATAACACAGTAGGTGTCCCCAGATGGTTATTAGGTTGGGATCATGTTATCCTTTCCCCTCTAAAAATTCCAGAACTTCCACCCCTCTCACCTGCCCTCAGGACAAAGATCACATTCCAAAGACCACCTCAAAGGTGATCTCTCAGCAAAGTCTTAACTGCTTATTATCCAGTCCTGGCCTGGAAGGTCCCTCTCTATTTCACCCACCTGGTTTACACCCTCTCATTCTTCAAGTCATGGCTTCCACGTCTCTGAGTTCCAAGCTCAGGCCTCCTATAACACTCTTATAGCACCTTGTACTTAACCCTTTCTTGTACTTCTCAAGACTGTAATTAAATCAGCCCTTTAAGACCTGCCTTCCCTCTCATGAACTCCATGTCGCTTGGACCATGTGGACTCATCATTTGTAAGACCTGGCACCTGGTGAGTGCTCAAAACAATATTTATGGAGCGAATGAATGAAAACAACTATTTAAACCGTGGAGGGAAGAAACCTCAATTGCCAAAAGACCTGGGGCCTCTCCCCGGGGGCTCCCGCTGTAATCTGACCAGTACCGTGTATTCATACCTCCGCATTCCTGTTCCTCACACAGGCGGCCAGTTCATTTTCCAGGGTGTCGATGAGCTCTTGGTGCCTCCGATTCCGTCGGGTGATGTCCTGGATGAATTGGATCTTGTCTCTGGCTTCCATGGGACTGGTGAGTAACTTCTCAAACAAGAAACCTCGGAGTTCTACCAGGCTATCGATTAAACACTGGGCTTCCTTGCTCCTGCCCAGGGTCTGCGCCTGCAGCAGGCTGGCGGCCTGGGGGTTACCGAGCAGGAGTCTCACGACGTTCTTGGTGGATTCTTTGATCTCCTGCATCAGCGGCGGGAGCTGGGATTTCTGCACGTCCATGGCGAAGAGGCGCTCTCGGAACCACGCTTCGTCCTCGAACTCTTCCGCCTCCTGCAGTTTCCTTTCTTCCTCCTGCAGGTAACTGAGTCGGCCCAGGAAGGACCGGCAGAGGTCCTCGTGCTCCCTCACTGCCTTCGCGATGTCCGGCCCCAGCATCCCCTCTGAAGTCTTGGACTCGGACGCCCGTGGGACAGCAGGCTCACCAGCTCCACCTTGTGGATGGTCTCGTCCAGGACGGACATGATCCTCTTGGTCTCGATGGTGGTGAGCTTGGTCTTGGCGGGGGTCAGGGCTTTCGGCGGGGTGGTGGACTTTTTGGTTGTCTGGGCTATCAGCCTTATTTTGTTGATGTCAGGACCTTGGTAGAGGGGGGCCACGGTTAGGACGTCCAGAGCCATTTTATGAGCTTCGCCTCTGCACACCCTGAGAGACTGAGACTTGGCTAGGCTCCCTGGGCCTCCTGCTTTGATTATGTCTGGCCACCCTGAAAAAGGAAGAAGGCAGTCAGCAGAGTCACGCTGACATCGGGACGGCTGGCGTGGCCATAGCAGCTGTAAACTATTGAAGTGGAGAGTTCACCTTAGATGTTCAGCATCTTTGACCCAGAACTTCTCACGGAAAGCAGTTTTTAGCTCTGTGACAGTGTCAGGGCCCCAAGGGTAAGGGGACCAAATAAGGAGGTGGGTCTCAGGCACGTGTGTCAGGCAGGGGCCGAGAAGGAACACGGGCATCATTCTAAGTATTTAAACACACCCTGGGCTTCCCAGGTGGCTCAGTGGTAAAGAATTCGCCTATCAAAGCAGGAGACGTGGGCCGGATCCCTGGGTCAGGAAGATCCCCTGGAGAAGGGCATGGCAGCCCACTCCAGTATTCTTGCCTGGAGAACCCCATGGACAGAAGAGCCTGGCGGGCTACAGTCCGTGGGGTTGGAAAGAGTTGGACATGACTGAGCACGCACACCAGTGACATGGGTGATAGAAGAGCTGAGTGGCCAACCAGGGGAAGGGGAAGCCACCCAGCGATTGTCGGTGGCCGGAAGCCACACAGGAGGAGGAGGGGCGGGTCTGGGGATCAGGGTCCTCTGGGGGAAGCTGGAGCCACAGCCATTTCCTGTCCAGGAGTCACTGTGGCCCCAGAGGAGCCGTGGCCTTTGCTGGAAATGCAGCCCAAAGCAGAGAGAAGGGGCGGAAAATCTGGTTCCTCCCTCGTCCAGCCTTCCAGTCTAACACCAGCACCTCCTCTTGACCAAATTCAGGGGGAAGCCAGCTGACAGGGGAGCCTGGGCAATGCAGCCAGCAGGGGTGGACAGCCAGAGAAAGAGCAGAAGAGAGACAAGCACATGATAGAGCTGAGAGCAAGCAGGACAAGGACAAACACAGTGTATCTGCACTGGCTTTTAAAAATGTATTTTAAAAATCAGGGTGGGGATGACCGGTGACTTCAAAGCACAACTTAGAAAACTGTTTTGCTACAGAAACAGACTCATAGACAAAGAAAACAAACTTCCATTTATCACAAGGGAAGGAGGTAGGGATAATTTAGGAGTACGGGATTTACAGATCCACACTACTGTATATAAAATAGATAAACAATAGGTTTTACTGTACAGCACAGGGAACTGTATTCAATATCTTGTAATAACATAATGGAAAAAAATCTTAAAAGTTGTACATATATGTATATATGTGAAACTGAACCACTGTCCTGTATGCCTGAAACTGACAAATATTGTAAGTCAAGTATACATCAATCTTTAAAACTATATTTTTTAAAAAATACTGTTTTAGGGACTTCCCTGGGGGTCCAGTGGTTAAAAATCTGCATTCCAATGCAGGGGATTCAGGTTTAATCCCCGGTTAGGGAACTAAGATTCCCACATGCCAAGGGGGCAACTCAGCCCATGTCACAGCTAGAGAGAAGCCGGAGTGTCGTGATGAAGATCCTGTGTGTCACAACCAAGACCTGATACAGCCAAATAAATAAGGACTTTTTTTTAAAAAAAGAAAAACTGTTTTGCTAGATGCAACAGTGTACACTGAAGTGGCTCCAGGATCACAAGAAGGACATTAGTAGGAAAACTGATGATAGCCAAATAAAGCTGATAGTTTAGTTCCTAGCATTGTATCGATTTTAATTTCTTAGTTTTGACAAACCACGGTTATGTAAGATATTAACATCTGGGGGAGCTGAATGAAGGTTACAAGGGAATTCTCTGTACTATCTTTGCTCTTTTCTGTAAATCTATAATTACTACAAAATTAAAAGTTTAAAAGACTTCAGGAAAAAATAATACCCATGGTGGCAGTCAGAAATCAGTCATCAGTGTTGTCTATATGGCTGGATGGCTAAGAGTACTAAGCCTTGCAGCAACCCCATATGAGTTTCAGATCCTCGCTGCGGGACCCTGGGCTGGCTATTTAATCCCACTAAGCCCAGAAGGAACAATGCTAAAGCTGAAACTCCAGTACTTTGGCCACCTCATGCGAAGAGTTGACTCATTGGAAAAGACTCTGATGCTGGGAGGGATTGGGGGCAGGAGGAAAAGGGGATGACAGAGGATGAGATGGCTGGATGGCATCACTGACTTGATGGCCGTAAGTCTGAGTGAACTCCGGGAGTTGGTGATGGACAGGGACGCCTGGTGTGCTGTGATTCATGGGGTCGCAGAGTCGGACACGACTGAGCGACTGAACTGAACTGAAGCCTGGGCTTCCTCAGTCATTAGACAGGGATCATCACAGGGGAAGTTTCTGGCACAGATCCTGGACATTGTGAGTGCTCGATAAATAACGAGTATTATTATCTAGGGGAAAACGAAATCCCAAGTTCAGGACTTCAGTGGTTTCCCAGTCTGCATCTCCCACCACCCCTCCCCTCCCCGAAGATCCAGATGGCCGGGATCGGCTGGACCTCCCAACATACCGTGTCGAAGATGGATCCCACCACATCTCCACTCCTCGCCTTGTCCATCCAGTACCCCTTATGGTCAACAACTCTGCCACACAAATTGCTCAAGCCAGACACCTGAGTGCCACCCGAACTCTGCCTCCTCTCCCATATCCAACGCACCACCCAGTTATCTGTGTTCACCCTTGAGAGCTCCCAGTCTGTTTCCTTCTCAGCAGCCTCTCTGCCACTGAGCAGGGCCCTTGATGGTGCTCACTTCATGATTAAAGAGTTCTTTAACTGGTCTGCTTACATCTGCTGCTGCTCCCAGCAAGAAAGATCGTCCGAGTAGTCACATTGGGTATTATTGAGCCCCCAGGGATATTTGGGGTATTTGGGTATTTATTGAGCCCCCAGGGATATTAAAAAAGATGCAAGGTATTTCTTGTCCTCCCAGAGTTTATAACCTAGTTTGGGATGTGGAACAGGCCCACGTGAAAGTTCAGCAACTAGGGAAGGCGGGGATGAATTGTGTTGTCAGTTGCTTAGCACCTGATCTGGCTGCCTTTCTTCCTATTCTTTGGCCCTTTAGGTGTTTCTTGTTTCTTGGATTCCCTCCGCTTCTTTGTTTACTCTTCGCTTTGCTGAAAAGGAGGTATCTAGATGTTCAATCCTCTCTCTCTCTCACTGTTTTTTTTTTTTTTCCTTTTTTTGGCTGCATGCATTGCAGCATGTGGGATCCGACCTGGTTTTGAACCCATGTCCCCTGCACTGGGAGTCAGAGTCTTAACCACTGGACCGAGAGGGAGGTGCTCTGTCTTGCCCGTATTTGATTCCCACCCGCTTCCTGCGCCTTAATAAATCTTGTGAGTTGCTTCAGGCTTCTCCTGAAAATAACATTTTAGGGATGGCCGTGGTGGGTCCTCAGCCTCTCTGGGGATGAAGGAAATCTGCACCAGGGTGGATGCAGCCACAGGATGGATGTGAACAGAGTGTTTCATAAAGGCACGTCTCCCCATTGTCCACCAAAGCTCTCGAGCATAAATCAGAATGCCCGAAGTTTTTAGGGCATTGAATGCAGTGTTGAAGAAAATGTTCCCATTTTTAGCCAAATTACCTCTTTTGCTTTAAAGGGCAAACTTGTTTTCTTTGATTACGATGATGCCCATCAGTTCCTGACAGCTCATTTGGGTGAACAAGTAAAAGCCAGTGGAACTGGGACTGGGGGAAATGCGTGACTTCTGATGATAAAAATCACTGGAGAATCTCTTTTCCTTGAATTCTAATGTGATCATTTCATGTCCTTTTTAATGCCACCAAACTTAATATTTAAATCGCTTCCAACGCAAGCCTCTCCTTTTAAGATTCTTGCCCTGAGAGTGAAGCCTGCTGTTAATGGAGGGGGGACTTTAATTGCATCGTCCCTTTATTTGTCATTAATTCTGCTGCTGAACTTTATAAATGGAATTATATCTTTATCATGCAAATTATACCTCATTTTCATTCAAATGGGCTTGTTGGATGTTGTATTACATTCCCTCTCGGAACATTTTGGAGTTTAAAAAAAAAAAAAAGGGTTGCGGTAAATTATGTATGTTTCCCCCTGGGGAGAAAAAGGAGAAGAAAATCCAGCACCTGCAAGTACCCTCAAATTCAGCACTAGTCCATGGATAAGTCAAAGGATGTGAAAAAACAAACTTGAGAGAGAGAGACAGAGTGTTTGTGTGTGTCTGGGCGTGGGTGTGGGTGGGTATGAGGGACATCTCATTTTAAGGAGTGCCATTTAAATACTAACTCACTCTTAGGAACTCCCTGGCAGTCCAGTGTTGAGGACTTGGTGCTCGCACAGCCAGGGGCCTGGGTTTGATAAGTGGTCAGGGAACTAAGATCCCACAAGCTGAGTGCCAAAAAAAAAAAAAAGGCAGGTGAGGGAGACAGACTCAATCATTTTAGGGTAAGCTTTGAATCACCTCTCATTGGTTTTTATATTTTGGAGTCAAGCAATCACATACTTTGGAAATTTTTGTTGTTGCTGCTGTTATTCAGTTGCCAAGTCATGTTCAACTGTTCAAGACTTCCATGGGCTGCACTATGCCAGGATTCCCTGTCCCTCACCATTTCCCGGAGGTTGCCAAAGTTCATGTCCATTGAATCAATGAAGCCATCCAACTATTTCATCCTCTGTCGTCCCCTTCTCCTCCTGCCTTCAATCTTACTCAGCATCAGGGTCTTTTCCAGTGAGTTAACTCTTCACATCAGGTGGTCGAAGTATTGGAGCTTCAGTTTCAGCATCAGTCCTTTCAATGAATATTCAGAGTTGATTTCCTTTAGGATTGACTGGTTTGAGCTCCATGTAGTTCAAGGGACCCTCAAGAGTCTTCTCCAGCACTACAATTCAAAAACATCAATCTTTGGTGTTCTGCCTTCTTTATTTTCTAGCTCTCATATCCATACATGACTGCTGGAAAAACCATAGCCTTGAATATACAGACTTCTGTTGGCAAAGTGATATCTTTGCTTTTTAACACATTATCTAGATTTGTCAAAGCTTTCTGCCAAGAAGCAACGGTCTTCTAATTTCATGGCTGGAGTACCATCTGCAGTGATTTTAGAGCCCACGAAGAGGAAATCTGTCACTGCTTCCACCTTTTCCCCTTCTATCTGCCGTGAAGTGATGGGACCAGATGCCATGATCTTAGTTTTTTAAATATTGAGTTTTAAGCTGGTTTTTTCACTCTCCTTCACCCACATCAAGAGACACTTTAGTTCCCCTTCATTTTATTTTTTTTAAGTTTTTAAAAATTAATGTATTTTTTAATTGAAGGATAATTGCTTTATAGAATTTTGTTGTTTTCTGCCAAATATCAACACTTTCTGCCATTAGAGTGGTATCATCTGCATATCTGAGGTTATTGATATTTCTCCTGGCAATCTTGATTGTAGCTTGTGATTCATCCAGCCTTGCATTTTGCATGATGTGCTCTGCGTAGAAGTTAAATAAACAGGGTGACAACAGCCTTGTGGTACTTTCTCAATTCTGAACCAGTCAGTTGTTCCCTAGAGGGTTCTGGCTGTTGCTTCCTGACCTGCATACAGGTTTCTCAGGAGACAGGTATTATGGGCGAATTACAAAGACACACCATGTAACTGATGATGACACGGGGCCCACAGGTCAGCATGAGGCCACAGTGATGGGTCACAAGAGATACCCTCCTGACGGCTGGTTCCAACTCAGTGTCGCCCAAATCCCTCTCACTGGAATGTCAGCTTTGTGATTTCTACCAGCTCTAGACCAGGCTGTGCTATTATCAACTCAGTTATTTTCTTTAAGTACACTTTCATTCTTAAGTACTTCTCATTAAAAAGGAAACTTTATATCTCTGCTGTAACTGGAAAATCTGTTTCAACTCATTAAACAGAAGATAACAATTCTACCTCCTGATGTTATTTCATTCCAGCTAGATACTGGGACCCAGGCAAGATGAGTCTGAGAGCGGAACGCTATCCTTAAAAGCAAGATTAGCAAGCAGTTGTTGTTTAGTCACTCAGTCGTGGCCGACTCTTTTGCAAGGGAAAGTCCCCTTATGGGCACTTTTGAAGGATTACTCAGTCCTCTCTTGTCCTTTTTGAGAACCTATGTTCCCTGGATGGCTTCGGACTTGCAGAAGATTCCTGGGCTAGAGGTGGAGCCGTGAACACTGGCGGTAGTAACAGACTGAATCTCATCGGTGGAGATGGCTCTGTGACTGCAGGCTCCACTGTTACCCAGGGTAACTGTCCAGTGCTCTGAATAGTGTCTGAGGTTGGAACGGAATGCACTCCGCGGGACAGATTTCCAAGCTGCTGGTTAGGTTTATAATGAATAACTCTCTATGGCTACTGGCCATGGCTATAGTGAAAGTGAAGTCGCTCAGTCATGTCCGACTCTTTGCGACCCCATGGACTGTAGCCCACCAGGCTTCTCTGTCCACAGGATTCTCCAGGCAAGAATACTGGAGTGGGTTGCTATTTCCTTCTCCAGGGGATCTTCCCAACCCAGGGATCGAACCCAGGTCTCCTGCATTGCAGGCAGACGCTTTAACCTCTGAGCCACCAGGGAAGCCCTGGCCATGGCTATAGCCCTGGGTAAATTCACTTAACCTTCTGGGCCCTTATCTCTGAATCTGAACAGGAAAACATGAGCCCACTGCATGGTAATTAAGTTTGGAGGTTCCCATGTTAGACAAATTTGAAGTTCAGTCCTAGGGGATCACCACTTCCTTGCTCCATGGCTTTAGGTAAGTCTATTAATGTCTCTGAGCATCTTTGGCGTCCTCACCTGTGACATTCCCTGGTGGCTCAGATAGTAAAGAGTCCACCTGCAATGTAGGAGATCTGGGTTCAATTCCTGGGTTGGGAAGATCCCCTGGAGAAGGAAATGGCAACCCACTCCAGTATTCTTGCCTGGAGAATTCATGGACAGAGGAGGCTGGCAGGTTTATGGTCCATGGGGTCACAAAAAGTCAAACATGACTGAGCTAGAGTTTCACTTTCACCTGTGACATGGGGATAGTAACAGATGCCACGCTTGATAAAACTGTTGTGAGCATGACATGAACTGTGGACTCTCTCATGTTGGGCTTTTAGGTGGACTTCCAAAATGATATGATTTAATATCGACATTTGAATACTTTTTAAAACAGAATGTGTGTTTTTCCTCAAAATAATATATATTTGTTTTTGCACAGAAAGGTTTATAAACAGCCAACATGGATTCATTTTTCTACTCCTTTTTACTATTTCTGTATTTAATTATGCGGGCTTCTGCATTATTCATGACTTTCTGTAAGTAATGGAGGAAGACAGAGACCGCTTAAACCACTCACCATTTTCCAGGCTCTTCCCCCTTACAAATTAATTCATTACAATTTTTAATTCCTCTTTTGGCAATGTAGTTGTCAAAGTGTTTATTTCTGGTTCTGTGCAACTGTGGATAGTATCACTTTGGTTGTTTGAGACAGAAGGAAGAATTTCTTAGCAGTGAATTTGGATTTTTCTAAAATAGACTTCCCCCACTTAAATATATGTATACATTTAAATCATAATCTTATCAGATGCAAAACACTGGCTTTTCCTGACTGACAGATGTTGCAGAAGAGTCTTTTTAATACTGTGACCCTTTAGTGAATGGTGGAATCAGTTTGGCTGTTGAGACTAGCATTAAAAATAAATGAAATAGAAAATAACAGAGGATACTGCATGTAGTAAGTATCCTTTTGTATTTAAACAGGCTTGTGCTGTGTGCCAGGTTGAGGAAGAAAATGTATTTCTTTGTCTGGCTTGTGGTTAAAAATAAAACAACCTGCATCCAAAAGCTCTTATGTTAAAGACATTTGATTGGCTATAGGATGTAACCTGCTGTTAGGGTCTTCCCAGGTGGCTCAGTGGTAAAGAATCTGCCTGCAGGAGACGCCAGAGTTGCAGGTTCAGTTCCTGGTTGGAAAGATTTCTTGGAGTAAGAAATGGCAACCCACTCCAGTATTCTTGCCTGGAAAGTTCCATAGACAGAGAAGCCTGGTGGGCTACAGTCCAGGGGATCAAAAAAGAGTCAGACAGAACAAATAATGTGTGCCATTATTTGAAAGCTAAGGTCAAAGAGATAATTTCCTCTGATGTTCTGTATTTCAAATGATCTTGATTTTTAATCCCTTTTGCTTTCAGTTCCACTAACTAGGGCTTGAAGGGAAAAGGTAGGGGTATGTGTGTGCTACACAAGGTAGCACTTGTGTGAAAATACCAGTGTAGAACAGTTTTTCAGTCTCCACACTATTGTCATTTGGGGTCAGATAATTGTTGTGGAGGCTCTCCTGTGTGTTGTAGGATGTTTAGCGTCATTCCTGGCCTCTACCCATTTGATGCCAGTAGCATCCTTCTCTCGCCATTAGCTCCAATCAGTTGGAATGCAATATCTCCAGACATTGCCCAGTGTTCCTGTGGGGTGGGTGCGGGGTGCTCCTCATTGAGAACCACTGGTTTGGACCACAGTGGCCTGGCTCTCCCAAAAAACTCTTGCCATCCCATACGCTAAGTCCAGTGCTCTATCCAGATTCAAAAGACGGCTTGCTCATGCCTTGCCCACTCTGTCTGATGAGCTGATCTTGGTGCCATCTCAAACCACCATCAGTTACAGAATCAAGATCAGATTCACCAGCTGAGTCTTAGGAGCCCTGGGTGCAGGATCCTCCCCTGCCAGGGGCTCTTGGAATAAGTCTGGGCAAGTCCCTTATCTCTTTTGCACGTGGGAACACACATCTGTCATAGCCATCAAATGGGAACTGGGTTGAGGAAGGATGTTTTAACAGATGGGAAGGCCCTTTGGAGGGTTAAAAGCTCTCTCTCAAGTGAAGCGATTATGATTATTATTATATGTTGAGGGATAAATCAGGTTATACGTTGGCCTTACTGCCCAGAGCTGTTTTCTCCCAGGGAAAAAGGGAAGTATGTAGAGGCGGGGAATTAGCAATTGAGTAGGGAGAAAAGACTCAGTTCTTAATTCTTTTGTGTGTGTGTGTGTGTGTGTGTGTGGCTGCACCATCTAGCTGGTGGGATCTTAGTTCCCCAACCAGGGATCAAACTTGAGCCCACAGCAGTGAAAGCACCAAGTCTTAACCACTAGCTGCTACTGCTGCTAAGTCGCTTCAGTCGTGTCCGACCCTATGTGACCTCATAGATGGCAGCCCACCAGGCTCCCCCATCCCTGGGAGTCTCCAGGCAAGAACACTGGAGTGGGTTGCCATTTCCTTCTCTAATGCATGAAAGTGAAAAGTGAAAGTGAAGTCACTCAGTCGTGTCCAACTCTTAGTGACCCCATGGACTGCAGCCTACCAGGCTCCTTCGTCTCTGGGATTTTCTAGGCAAGAGTACTGGAGTGGGATGCCATTGCCTTCTCCCTTAACCACTGGACTGCCAGGGAATTCTGGAAGACTATTTCTAATTCAATCTGTTTACTCGTTATAGGTGTATTCAAATTTTCTCTTTCTTCTTGGGTTGATTTTAATAATTTGTCTTTCTAGTGCTGAGTGTTTATTGGAAGGACTGATGTTGAAGTTGAAACTCCAATACTTTGGCTACCTGATTCGAAGAGCTGACTCATTTGAAAAGACCCTGATGCTGGGAAAGATTGAAGGTGGGAGGAGAAGGGGACGACTGAGGATGAGATGGTTGGATGGCATCACCAACTCAATGGAGATGAGTTTGGGTAAACTCTGGGAGTTGGTGATGGACAAGGAAGCCTGGCGTGCTGCAGTCCATGGGGTTGAAAAGAGTCAGACACAACTGAGCGACTGAACTGAACTGAGGAATTCATTCATTTTATCTAAGCTGTCTTATTTTTTTGGCATGAAGTTTTTCATCATATTCCTTATAATTCTTTAAGTTTCTGTAGTTCTGATTTTGGCAGTTTGTGCCTTTTATTTTCTTGGTCAGTCCAGCTATATCTTCCTTGTATATTAGCCTTCCTATCAATATCAAATGGTCCCTTTTGTTCTAGTAATATTTTCTTTTTGTCTTAAAGTCAATTTTGTCTGATAGCAGTTTAGCCTTTCCAGCTTTCTTATGGTTACTGTTTGCATGGAGTCCAATTTTTTTTTTTTTATTATCTATGTCCTTTAATCTAAGATGAGTTTCTTGTAGGCAGAATATATTTCAGTCTCACTTATGTATTTATTTATTTTGAAGCATTTCTTTCTCTCTTTTTTTTTACTGTGCCGCACAGCTTAGCTCCCTGACTGAGGATTGAAGCTGCACCTTTGGCAGTGAAAGCACTGAGTCCTAACCACGGGATTGGCAAGGAGTTCCCCAGTCTCATTTTTTAAATTTAGTCTGGCAACCTCTGTTTTGATTGGAGTGTTTTTTCCATTTAATAATTTACATTAAATTATTCATATAGTTGGATTTACATCTGCTGTTTTACTATTTTTTATTTCATCTCATGCCTTTTCTTTTTTGTCCCCATACTATTTACCAAATGCTTTTTATTGTGTTAAATGTTTTTAGTCCATTCTTTTGATTATTTCATTGATTTTTAAAATATTTTTTGAGTGTTTTTTTTTTAGTGGTCGATTTAGGGATTATAATGTACACCTTAATTTATCATAATCTATTCTGGGATACTAAATATTTTCTATTTGATGAGTCATTATTACCTTGTCTTCTTTCAATTATTTAAACACGGTTTCCTTTAGTTCTTTGATCATATTTACTATAGCTTCTTTGAAGTCTTTTTCTGCTGAAACCAACATCTGGGGACACATAGAGACTGTTTCTGTTGACTGCGTTTTCCCCCTGAGTATGTTTACACACATCTCACAATTTCTATTGAACACTGGAAATCTTAGAGGGAAGAATTGTTTTTGGTAGCAACACAGTATTTTTTTTTCCCTAATGATTGCTGTTTTTGTTTTGCTTGTATGTTTGGTAATTTACTTCCGGGACTATATCTGTCAAGTCAGTCTCCTCCATGGTGTGCAGTTACTGATATCTCTGCTTAATTTTTTTTGTTGATATTTTTATTTTAAAACTTGGCTTCCTGGGAGTCACCTGTGTATCCACATAGTTTACTATTCAGCCAAAAATCAGTCAGGGGTTGTGCTCAAACTTCGAACCAGTAAGGCTCCTATTCTTGGATGGGAAGTACCCTATGTACTCAGTACCACCTGTCTACACCAGGCTCCAACAGCCAAGCATTTCTAAGTCGCTTGGGCCCGAGCAGGTCTCTGCTGCACATGCGCATAACCTCTAGTCAGTCAAGGTAAGACACGGTTCATCAGGTTCCGCATGGATGCCTCATTCCTCAGAACTCCAAGTTTTCAGTCCACTGTTGGCGCCGAATAGAACTACAACCTTGGACTGCTACACCCGCAGGCGTTCCCTGTCCCACGAAGACTGCTACTTTAGCCAACAGTCCTCCAAGTCAAGTGAGCCCCATTAGACAGCGACAGTGAAGCTCTTGGTTTTCAGGGGCTACCTGCCCTGGTTGAACTATTATGCCAGATAGAACTGAGTATGGGGAAATCAGAGAAATCCCAGGTAAGTACAGAACAAACTTGAAGTTCGGTGGTTTTATGAATAAAAGCTCTCTGTTGTATGCCTTTGGCTGATTTTCAGAGTGCTAATTTAGCAATAGATGCTTTTGTCTAGCTTTATAGTTGCTTTGAAAAATTATTAGTGTTAAAATATACATAAGCTCAGCGGCAAAGAATCCACCTTCAATGCAGAAGACCGAGTTGGAGTCCTGGGTTGGGAAGATTCCCTAGAGGAGGGAATGCCAATCCACTCAGGTATTCTTAACTGGAAAATCTTATGGACAGAGGAGCCTGGCAGGCTACCGTCCAAGGGTTTGCAGAGTCAAGACACAACTGAAGTGACTGAGTTCGATTGAAGCAACTGAACACGTATGCAGACAACATACAGTTTACCACTGTAACCATTTTAAATTCAGTGGCATTAAATTGTTACATTCATATCTATATGCAACCATCACCACCATCTGCCTTCCAGAACTTTTTCATCATCCCAAATTGAACTCTGTACCTATTAAGTAATAACTGCCCCTTTCCCACTCCCCCAGCCCCTGGCGACAACTATTCTACTTTGTTTTAGTTAATCCTTGCAACAAACCCTTTCTCTTGAGTATGTAAATGAAATTATATTTTAAGGACAGTGATGGAAGTTAAGGTCCAAAGTTATTATAGCACCAAAGGCCAACGTTGGTAGAAAGGTAATCTAAACACTCACTTTCATTGCATGCTCACCTTGGGGTTTATAAGCTGTTGATGGAATGGTAGGGGACTTATAAAACTACTCTCTCACCCCCAACACCTATGTGTGACTTGAAAGTAGTTTAACTTTACTGTGATTCCACTTGACTAGTATCATTCACGTTTTACGGATGAGGAAGTGGAACCGTGAAGTGGACAAGAGGAGGGGCAGAATAGAGGCAGAGACACCAAAGAGGATGCCCAGTCGTCCTTGCAGAAGGTTGAGAGGGAGGTCCAGACTGAGGCAGGGGCTGGAGATCAGGGTCCTGAGTTGGGGACGGGCTCGCGGTGGGGGGAGGTGGGGGGAGGTGGAGGGACAGGATGCTGATTCCTCAAAGAGTCAAAAAGATAAGAGGACTAGATCCCATTCAACATCTCCCCATCATCTCCATCCCCCATGATCACTCACCTGCTCGGTGGTCTTTAGGTTTTTCTCTCCGTGGTTACCACAGCTGTTCCTGCGTTGCTAGGTTACCCATCAATCTCAGAAGGCGGGACTCGGTGTCTGATTAATTTTCCTTTTCACCATTCGATTCCTTATTCCCCTCGGTTTGGTCCGCCTCCTGAGGACTGACCAATCAGAAACACGGTGTGTCTAACTCTCCACCAATTGGAAGAGCCAGGCATCCCTCAGGGTTAAGTTGAAAGTGTAAGGCGGGGAGAATGGGAAGGGTAAGGGGCGGAGCTCCTTTGTCCCGCCTCTCTCTCCAAGGAGGTGGGCAAGGAGGCTTGCATTAACTAGGGAAGGACATAAGGGTTGACCAATCAGAGATCATCATGACGCCCGGGTAGCCAATGGGGCGCGGCGAAGGGAAATGGGGCGGTGCCGGCCAGGCAGAGGAGACAGTAGGCGGCGGATGGGAGAGCTGGCGCAGCTGCCGTGGTGGCAGCGGCTGAGGTGGCGGTTTCTGCGGCGGCTGCTGCAGCTGCAACAGCTCCGGGCTCGGGGCTTTGGCGGCTGGGCCGACGGGCTGTGCTGTGCTGTGCGGACCCTGGCGGTCGGTCCGGGTTGCTGGGGCGGCGCGTGTAAGAATTCGAGGCGTGTGAGGGATGGTCAGAGGAGAGGGCAGAGGTCAAGGGGCAGAGGGCTCGGAGTGAAAGGTTGCGGCTGGGCATTTGGGTGTGGGAGGCGGGCAGGTCGGGCCAAGAGGGGTTGCGGGGAAGTTCATTGCTGCGAGTCTCTCCCTCCAGTCCTGATCTGGGGAGGGGGGTCCAGTGTGGGGACCGCCCGAGGAAGCCCGGGGCGGGAGAAGGGGCTCAAAGTCGAACACGTGGAGTAGGGTCCCGCACGCCTCTTCCCTGCCCCTTCTCTCTCAAATGCTCATCTCCCTGGCGCCCTCAGTCCACCCACCCCGCAGGAGACTCTTGCCCGGTCCGTCTGCCCGAGTGGACAGCGGGACGGCCTGCCGGCTTTCCCTGGGACCTTTCCCTAAGGGGTGACCCTTCCATTCTGGGTCCTCTCTAGAGGGAGAGAAGCACTGTGACTTTAAGCACGTCCCTTCTCTTCGCTGAGCCTCAGTTTTCCCTCTCTAAAATTATGGGTTTGAATTCAGACGAGGGGACTGGCCTCGGAAGAGAGGAAAGGTAATGGTTAAGCAGGGAGGATCAGACTGCCTGGGTTGAAATCTGGGCTCTATTACTTCCCTGCGGTCTGCTTACAAGAGGGGGGGTTAATTTAACCCCTCTAAACTTCACTTTTCTCATTGTGAAGTGGGGACATGAGCTAAGTAAAATTTCCTAACAGCAACACTATTCACATTTTGAGGCACATATGTCTCTGTTGTGATAACCTCCTCTGAGAGCCACAACCTAATGCATGCATTACAAGCAAACAGTCATATATCATACAGTTAAAATAAAAGCCAGTAGCTACTATAATAACAATGATACAATTAGGAAAGCTCCTCTTGATGAGTTGAAAAGGTTAATAGCCTCTCCAGCCTTCAAAATAAATACTGGCCAGGACAAGATGTTAATAATTGTCAGAGCTGAGTGATCAATGCGAGGAAGTTCATTTACATATTCTCTCTACATTTGAGTGTATTTGAAAGTATCTGTGGTGAAAAGTTTAAGCCAAAAAGAAAAAAAAAAAAAGACATAAAATACTTTAGGACAGCCAAATGGTAGCATCTCATTTGGAATTTCCTTTTCTGTTTTCCCACTACTGATTTAAAAGTGAAATGAATCCCCAGATCTGGAGGAAACTTAAAAAAAAATTTCACAGGAAGTTTGCTGGGTAGAGTGCTACAGGCTTAGCAGCAAAGAATAGTGCTCACTTTTAAACTGCCTACTTTTTAAGAAGCTATTGATGCACAGGGGCTGCCTCGGATGGTCGTGGAGGTTTCTGAAGGAGGTAAATTGCTGGGCTGCCATTCAGTGGGTTGGTTTGGAGGCAAACTTGATTGAGACCAGAAAACTGCAGTTTGAGGAAGGAACCTGCTGCTGTTTTCAAGTTCAAAGGTCTGCTGTTAGATCTGCTGAGTGCTTGCATTTCTTTTGGTCCTCCTCAGCGGAAACAGGAATGTGTATAAATAGGAACTGTAAAAGGCTAGTTCTGACGGTTTTTAATTGGAAGTTCCAAATAAGCATTTCACTTAAAAAAATATTCTAGTCTCTTCCCTTTCCTCCCCAAATACCTAAATCTAGGAGAACAGTGCCTTTGTAAGAATGATATGGGTAAGTTTAGATGACGTGGCACACTATTTATAGGTCACTGGAGCTAGTGCTGCCTAAATACCAGGGCTGGACTTGGAAGAATTGCAGCATGGCGGCTGGGAGCACAGGTCTGGAGTCAGATTGTGCTTTCCCACTTTCCTGCTGTGAGATCTTGGCAAGTCACTTAACCTCTCTGAGCCTTAAGTCTCCCCTTCTGTAAATCGGGACAATAATCCTACTTACTGTTATTGACTTTCAGTCAACTTTACTTAAACCTTGCTAGAAGAGCCCCAGTACATAGTAAACCCTCCCTGAGTACTAATTACTATTATATGAACAGTCATATATATATATATATACACACACACACACACATATATATATATAAAGTATTTAAAATCTTTACAAAAACACACAAACAAGGGATAAGAGGAGTGGAGATGGAACATACTAGCCATAATATCAATCTCCAGACATAATTACGCTTAACTTTTTAGTATTTATTCTTGTAGAGTTCCCACCCCATCCCCCATATTTCAGTGATATTATTGGCTCAGACAGTAAAGAACCTGCCTGCAGTGAGAGAGACCTGGGTTTGATTCCTGGGTTGGGACAATCCCCTGGAGCAGGGCATGGCAACCCACTCCAGTATTCTTGCCTAGAGAATCCCCATGAACAGAGGAGCCTGGCAGACTACAGTCTACAGGGTCGCAAAGAGGTGGACATGACTGAGCGACTAAGCAGAGCACAGTGGCACATCCTGTGATGTGCACATCTTTTTTTTTATTAAGATATAATTCACATCACTGTAAGATCCACCATCTTTAAGGGTACCATGTTTAGTATACTTGTAAAGTTATACGACCGTCACCACTGTCTGATTCCAGAACATTTTCATGAATGGTCATATTATGATCATTGTCTTTTTCTTTTTTTTTTAATCCCCCAAACTCTAGAAGATGCCACTTATGGAGGAGTTTCTGAAAAGGACCTCGGGGCCAGTGGCTTTGACTGGGAGCTCAAAGCAGAGACTATTTAAAGCCTTGGACATCACCTCCTGAGGGCTACAGGAGTGAAGAACATGGCTGTGAGTTTAGATGACGACGTTCCCCTCATCCTGACCTTGGATGAGAGTGGCAGCACCCCACTGGCTCCCTCCAACGGCCTGGGCCCAGACGATCTGCCCAGCAGAAGTAAGTGGTAGGGTGTGCTGAGGGCGGGGGAGAGTGCAGCTTTTGTTTTGTTGTGGGCTTGGTGGTCTGATGGTAGATTCATGTACCCGAATGCCTAACTCCACATTTGACCGCCAAGTTCTGACACATATGCTAGTGGGAGACTAATTCTGTGGGGTCCTGATCCTGCAGCCCCAATTTAGAGATGTTCCCTGGAACTAGCCTGCCTGGCTTCCCCAGCCCCACCCCTCCCTTGCACCTGCGGTACCCTGGTTCTGTTTGTGGATGCTTCATGGAGACCTCAGGCAAACCTGCTCCTTGGCTAGCATCCCTGTCCCATTCCTTGTTAAAAAAAGAAACAGATTTCAACATCAGCCTCCGTCTGCCCGATCTTTGGCAGGAAAGTGGCGTTGACTGCTTCTTCCCGCTGGCTTTCAGTCCCTGCACCGCCCAGGACAGGGTGGAGTGGAAGAGGGCAAGCATTTGTCATAATCCATTGATCAGAGGGTTTGGGGTTTGTTTCACTTTGTCTTCCTCTAAACCAAAGCCCAGAAGCACAAAGTGAACCCAAGAGAGGTGATGAGCTTTAAATTTTTTAGATTTTAAGTGTGTTTCTGGCAGAATGAGAGGTCTTAAAAAAACCTTTCTTGTCCCAAAGCCATTTGTTCCATTTGCTCAGGCCTCGGGTCCAGGAGAGCTTAAAATAACTTGTCTTCTGGAAGGTCCTAAGATGTCAGGGGCTAGTGCTTTAGGGTCTCCTTAGCAGATGCGAGTTCTACCCACCAGGCATGCTCCTGAGCTAGGACAGAGGGGTACTGCTTGGGTCCAGGGAAAGGCAAGCCTGGCTCTCTCATCTCCTTTGTCCAGAGAGAATACAGTTGGCTCACAGGGAGCTTAACAGCCTGCATTTGAAAGTGGTAAAGGACAGCATTGTTCCCACGGATGGGAGTGCAGTGGGAGGCCTGGCTCCTCTAAACTGGCCTCTCTCCGCTTTAGCCAGTTCACCCATCTAGAGTGGCAGAGCTAGGTGATCCAGGAAGCTTAGAATGAGACCAGATTTTTCCCTAAGTGCCATTCAAGACCAAAACTATCAGTGGCTGTGATTTCAGGCCCACTTCTTAAATACCCCAGAGTCAGCAAGCTAAGTGTTAGGCTCCTTCTTACCTGTTATCTTAACTAAGATCCTTTTGGCAAAGTAGGCAGTATTATCCCTAGTTTACAGAGGAGAAAACTGTGAGTCAGAGAGGTTAAGGAACTTGCCTGACATTGCATAGCCACGTAAGCAGTTTTGCAGAGATTTGAACCTAAGACCTTTTGACCCCAAATTTCTTCCCTTCCTCTTTTTCCCTTTTTCCTTTTCCTCTCCTCTTCCCTCTTCTTTTCCTCCTTTTTTCTTCACAAGGCCTTAATAAATGTAAGTGCTGGCCCTCAGCATTAACATATATTTTTTCATCATATAACCTCAGAATAGAGTTATTGTTATCATGCATATTTACTGGGGAAGAAAAGCTTCAGAGAGGTTAGGTAACTTGTCCAGGGTCACATAGCTAGCAAGCAGCAATCCCTCACTGATCTTCCCCCATCACCCTGTGTAAGGCGCTTTGGGGAACAGGATGTAAATGAATGTGACATAGTCTCAGCTTCAGAGTAGGCTGCCCACTAGAGAGGGAAGTGATTACATCCATGGCCACTGAGGGACTGGGCTGGAAGCAAGGTGGTTGACATCCGAGGGTATGGATCATTCTGGAAATAGCCAGGCTCAAGGTTCTCAATTGGACTCTTGATCATTGTCACGGGTGCCGCTTTTAAATCCTCCCAAGTGTCAGAGCTGATGGCAGGGTGTCTAGCTTTCCTGCAGAATCAAAGTGGGAAGAGCAGCATAGTTCTACATCAGGATCAGGTTTTGAAGCGATGGCGGTGCTTGATGACTAGGAAATAGGCCAAGTAGACAATAAAACTAACGTTGGATTGGCCGCTAGTGAGGCTGTCCCTTTCTTGGCAAAGTTGGTGGCTTGTTTTAGTTTGTTTAAGAAAAACAATATAAACTGACAGGGTCCAGGGAAATTATGCTTCTGGGAAGTGTGTTGGTGCATCAGTTTATTCTCTCACCCTCTTCCTGAGATATTTGCTAAAACCTCTAAAAACTAATGGGTGTAACCCACCCAGCTTGGCTGAGAAAAACAACAGCGCCTCTTGGAGAAAAGGAAAGATTTCAGAGGCCTGCTTGCTCCACCTCCTCTGTGAGGGCTTTTCTTTCTCTCTCTCTCTTTTTTTAACCTTGTTAAAGATCAATTCCTCTTAATCTTTTAACTTTTTTTTTCTCCAACTTTAAACTTTTTATTTTGTATTGGGGTATCTTTCTTTTTTAAAAAAATATTTTATTTTTGGCTGAACTGGGTTGTGGCATGGAGGATCTTTCACTATGACCCTAGGTGTGTCACGCAGGCTCAATAATTGAGGTGCAGGGGCTTTGTTGCTCCATGGCCTGTGGGATCCCAGCTTCCTGACCGAGGATCGAACCTGTATCCTCTGCAGCAGAAGGTGAATTCTCAACCACTAGACCACCAGGGAAGTCCCCGTCTGGGCCCTTTTCATGCTTGGATCTTGGCACTGACTTTCTTCTCAAGGTCCGCCTCCCACTGGTCTGAGTGGTCCATCTGAAACACAAATCTTGTTTTACTGTACTTTGTGCATGCTTCCCCCCCTCCCCAACAAATTGAAAGTTTTTGGCAGCCTTGCATCGAACAAGTCTCTCAGCACCGTTTTCCCAACAGCATTTGCTCACTTCCTGTCTCTGTGTCACGTTTTGGTAATTCTTGCATGATTTCAAATCCTCCACCAGCAAAAAAAATTGGCGGTTCACTGAAGGCTCAGATGATGGTTGGCATTTTTTAGCAATCAAGTATTTTTTTAAATTAAGGTATGTGCATTGTGTTTTAAACATAACGCTATATAATGCTTTACAGCATATATATATACACACACACACGTATTTTTTCAAATTGACTTATTTGGCTGTGTCATGTCTTAGTTGCAGCATGTGAACTCTTAGTTGTGGCATGTGGGATCTAGTTCCTGACCAGGGTTGAACCGGCCCCCCTGCATTGGAAGCATGGAGTCTCAGCCACTGGACCACCAGGGAAGTCTGTAGAAATAAGTTTTTTATGCACTAGGAAACCAAAAAAGTCACGTGACTCGCTTTATCGCAGTCTTCACTTGATCATAGTGGTCTGAAATTGGACCTGCAATATTTCTGAGACCTGCCTGTGATTTCCCCAGCTTGCTCAGGTTCTCAAGACCTTCCTGTGCCCAGCAGGATGCAGCTCCTTAGCCAGCATATGCATGTTCTAGCGTCTTCTTGCCTGACCAGTTCCATTTCCTGCCTTACCCCACACTTCTAGTTCTCTGAATCCCCAGTACATTCTCAGACCTCTCTGCCTTGCTGGTAACTGCCTGGCATGCTTTCCCCGGGCACTTGTTTACTCACGAGCTTCAGTTCTGTCTTGATAATCCTGCTGATAATCCCACCTCTTTGAAGCCTTCACTGAATCACTATTTCCTGATGGGGCTGACTACTTACCACCCTTTTCTGCTGTGGTATCTGATCTAGGCTTCCATTATTATTACACCAGCTTACTGTGCGGAAGCGACTGTTTAACCATCTGATCACCTCTTAGGCCCCAAGTGTTCATTCATCCACATATATAGCTCAATGCCTACTGTAGGTGGGCATTCAACAAGCATGGTCCATGGAGTAGGAAATGGCAACCCACTCCAGTATTCTTGCCTGGAAAATTCTATGGACAGAGGAGCCTGGCAGGCTATAGTCCGTGGAGTTAGAGTCAGATATGACTAAGCACAAACAAACAAAGGCCCATCTTAAATCCAGGGTGATCTCAGCTCAAAATCCGTGATCACATATGCAAAGATCATTTCTCCAAACAAGGTCACCTTTGCAGGTTCTGGCAGTAACAACTTGGGCATACCTATGGGGGCCATTATTAAGCCTGCTGTAATCTGGTAAGAAGGAAAAAAAAAGTCATGGTCCAGATAAACCTAGCTGGGTTTCTGGAACCTCAGAGCTCATGGGAGGGGCTTCCCTGGTGACTCAGAGTAAAGAATCTGCTTGCCAGTGCAGGAGCCACGGGAGATGCAGGTTCAGTCCCTGAGTCAGGAAGATCCCCGGAGGAGGACATAGCAACCCACTCCAGTATTCTTGCTGGGATAATGCCACAGACAGAGGAGCCTGGTGGGTTACATTCCATGGGGCCACAAATAATCGGACCTGACTGAGCAACTAAACACAATAGCTGTCTCAGGTCCCAGGAGCGGAGGGGCTGTCTGAGGGTCCCATCAGAGATGAGTGGCATCCCCTCCTGCCTCTGCTCACCAGTGCTTGGGGTCTCATCACTCCCAGCACAGCTGATTGCCCTGGGGAGGCTGCCATCCTTGCTCCCCCAGTCTGTGGCCAACCTAAACCCTTGAGGGGTTAAGGAGTTTTCCACAGCCCGACGCCTTCAGCGAAGTTGGCAGCTACGTGGGCACAACAGCCGCTGAGAGCTAAGCCAGCTCTCCGAGGGCCAGAGCCTTGGCTGAGCCTGGGCCTCCACCCCGCCCCCGCAGCCGTGCCGTGTCCCTCACCCTCCCGTCTCCGTGTGCTCAGGCTGCCATGACAGAACTCCACGGCGGCAGAAGTGCGTGGTCTCAGAGTTCTGCAGGCTGCAAGCCCAAGAGCACAGTGTTAGCAGGGTCGGTGTGTCTGAGGCCTCTTTCAGACAGCTGCCTGCTCACCGTGTCTTCAGTGTGTGTCCTGAGCTCTTCGTATCAGGCTACCCTTCCTGTTGGATTAGGGCCCACCCCTATGACCTCATTTTGCCTCAATTACCACTTTAGAGGCCCTGCTCTTTGAATACCATCACATTCTGAGGCCCTGGGGGTGAGACTTTCAACAGAAATTTTAGGGAGACGTAATTCAGTCCGTGGCACTCCTGCCCTTTCCTTAGATGAGGTCCCCAGGAATCTGGCTGTGCTGCCTGTGACCTTTGACTCTATGCTAGGGATGCTGGAAGCTGGGGAATTGTCCCTATAGGAAACCAGAGGGCTTGGATTCCATGCCCCCCCCCCCCCCCCCCCCCCCCCCCCCCCCCCCCCCCCCCCCCCCCCCCCCCCCCCCCCCCCCCCCCCCCCCCCCCCCCCCCCCCCCCCCCCCCCCCCCCCCCCCCCCCCCCCCCCCCCCCCCCCCCCCCCC
>SJXQ01010787.1:92859-105539 GCA_006408695.1 Aepyceros melampus | reverse complement strand
CATCACCCCCTGCCCCCACCACCCCATACCCCTCAGGCCCCTGGAGGAAAGTTGGTCCTCAGACCGCCCCCATCCCACCTATGAAGGGAGCCCACTGGACTCCCTTTCCTGGGTGACTTCTCTGATTGTTTCCTGACTCTCCCTTCTCTCCCTCTCAGTCCAAGCCGCACAAGGTCATTCACAATAAAAATAACGGCTCATGGGTATTGAGCCCCTATCAACTGCCAGGCAGTGTCTGAAAGCACTTTGTGCTGTCTCTGTAACTGGGTCCTCCCAGCAGAGCTGTGCTGTTGATTCAGCATCTGTCTCTGACAGCAGAGGAAGACACCCTGAGAGGTTGAAACTTACCCAGGGCCACGCAGCTGAGAAGTGTCGGCCGCAGCTCTGGAAACCCGCGCTCTTCTGATCGGGGAAACCAGGTTCTGGGCGCCAAGAGATTTAAAACTGGCTGGGAGCACTTGTCCCTGCCTCTTGGTGCTTCACAGAAAGAAAGATCAGATTTCATTCAGTTTTGCAATCAAGCCAGATTGGGCATTTTTCTCTCTTTCTGTGTCTGTCTGCCTGCATTGACAGGTAAATTCCTAACCACTGGACTGCCAGGGAAGCCCTCGCATCTTTTTTTTAAGGCAAGATTTAGGGGCTTTGTTCTTCCCTGGAAGAATCAGTTATGTTTGAGGAGTCTCCCAGGTGAACGTATGGTGGCTCAGCCTGCATTTGGAACAAAACATGCAAGTATCTCCCTTTAGTGCTCCATGGGCACCACCCCTGCATCCTGGCTCAAAGATGAATCCAGAAGCTGCAAATCAGGGCATCCATTATACCACCTCAAAGTAGAAGTCTTCCCCAGAGCCAGTCTTGTTTCTCTCTTGTTGGAGGCAGCAGCACTGTAAACCTATTACAGTTTTAAAAAAATATTTTTATTTATTCATTTGACTATGCCAGGTCTTGGTTGCTGCATGCCAGCTCGTAGTTGCTGCATGTGGGATCTAGTTCCCTGACCAGGGACCAAACCCAGGCCCCCTGTATTGGGAGCGTGGAGTCTTAGCTACTGGATCAACAGGGAAGTCCTAAGCCCTATTACAATTGATTGCAATTGGTGACTGTGTGTGCAGTAATGGTGGCTCCTAAGAGCCCTTGCAAAGTAAGAGTATCCCCATTTTTCAGATGTGTAACTGGAGGGGTGGGGTGGGAAGTGACCTGCAGGGGCAGATAGTGGGGCAGTGGGCCTCAGTCATCATCAGTGGTGCTGGGCTGCTGCATGCCCAGCACGTGTCCATACAGGCAGGCCCTTGCTGCCCTCTTGGTCTTGGAATACAGACCTGCTGTTTCTGTTTTCAGGCCTTGCTCAGAGGGAATGTTTCTCCTCCAAGCTCTCAGTTCAGCCGCTCAGTCGTGTCCAACTCTTTGCGACCCCATGGACTGCAGCATGCCAGGCTTCCTGTCCATCACCAACTCCCAGAGCTTGCTCAAACTCATGTCTATTGAGTCGGTGATGCCATCCAACCATCTCATCCTCTGTTGTCCCCTTCTCCTCCTGCCTTCAATCTTTCCCCAGCATCAGGGTCTTTTCAGATGAGTCAGTTCTTTGCATCAGGTGGCCAAAGTATTGGAGTTTCAGCTTTAGCATCAGTCCTTCCAATGAGTATTCAGGACTGATTTCCTTTAGGATGGACTGGTTGGATCTCCTTGCAGTCCATGGGACTCTCAAGAGTCTTCTGCAGCATCACAGTTCTAAAGCATCAGTTCTTCGGTGCTCAGCTTTCTTTATAGTCCAACTCTCACATCCATACATGACTACTGGAAAAACCATAGCCTTGACTAGACGGACCTTTGTTGGCAAAGTGATGTCTCTGCTTTTTAATATGCTGTCTAGGTTGGTCATAGCTTTTCTTTCAAGGAGCAAGCGTCTTTTAATATCATGGCTGCAGTCACCATCTGCAGTGATTTTGGAGGCCCCAAAATAGTCTGTCACTGTTTCCATTGTTTCCTCATCTATTTGCCATGAAGTGATGGGACCGGATGCCATGATCTGAGTTTTCTGAATGTTGAGTTTTAAGCCAACCTTTTCACTCTCCTCTTTCACTTTCATCACTTGGTAAGAGTTAGGCCCAATTCTTGGATCAAATGAAAATGAAGCCCTTGAAGGCCAAGCCCTCTGATCCACCTTCCCAGCCTCACCCCACCCACCTAGGAGTGACCCCACCCACCCAGCAGTGGCCCCAACACTTTCTGGGCCAGGAGACCATCCCCCTCAGTTACACCCCTGCCTGACTGGCCTCTGTTCCTTCACTCCACCCCCTCAGCAATCAGAATAAACAAGCAAAAGTCTTAACTGTGGGTCTGCTCATACCATCTCATTTATTTGTCTACTTTTTGGCCAAACCACACATCATGCAAGATCTTACTTACCTGACCAGGGATTGAACCTGTGCCCCCAGCATTGGGAGCATGGAGTATTAACCCTGGACTGCCAAGTAAGTTCCATTGTCATCTCATTTATTTAACAATCACAAATCTTGCTTTTTAAAATTTTACTTGAACCACTTTCACTAGCAAAACTTCCCATCGGCTGCTGTCTCTTGCTCCTGATCCATCCCCCTTCAGCTTTCTCCAGCTGAAGATCTGGCCCTCTGTTTCCATGGAGCCTTCCCTAACCCTCCCTAACTGACCAGGGTCACGACTGCACTTCTGCACCTTTGAGTCCTCTGAATAGATGCACAGAGGCCCGCTCCCTCCCCAGCACCTGCACGTGGTAGATTTGATTAATGTCTCATGTACTGAATCAGTTTGCTTTGTGCCATGATGGATTCCTAAAGGTTATGAGAAAATGAAATTTTGGTGAAGTAGACGATTTAAAATATGAGCAGGAGGGTTGAGTTTGGCAAAGCATCCTTTCATAGTATGATTAATGCCCCTTAGTTCATCCAGTATTGAGCTGGGTTTTGTAAACCATGTTCCTTTTTTTTTTTTTTAACTTATTTGGCTGCTCCGTGTCTCAGTTGCAGCATGTGAGGTCTAGTTCCCTGACCAGGGATTGAACCCAGGCCCCCTGTATTAGGAGTCTTAGCCAGTGGACCACCAGGGAAGTCCCCAACCATGTTCCTTTTAATCAGGGTTTAACCCGTTGGTGGATTTCTTTCTCATGTCTCCATGATGCCCGTTTGGGGTGGGCTGGTTGGACAAGATAGGAATGGCTAAGTAGGTGCTGCTGTTTTGGGTCCTTATGTGTTGTGCCTCTTTCCAGGAGTACACGTTTTTGCAAAAGCACAGACCACATCTTTCCTGCACACACCCCGGACACCTAATAAACAGACACATGTGAGGTAAGGGATCTGGGAGTGAGTCACCAGGTTCTCCAAACACCCAGGAGACTCTGTTACATCTTAACCAGCCTGTGGAAAACACTGGGTTGACCAGAAGACTCATCCCCACATGATCAGGTCAGAAATAGCCCAGGTGGACCCTGGCCTCTGCTTCCCCTAGAGCAGCCAGCCTGGGGCATGTCTTTGGTCTCTGCTTTCGAAATTCTCAAGGACCCTCACATGGCCCATAATTTCTGTATCAGCCCAGGTCCCACCTTCCCCCACCTCTGAACTCACCCACCACCACTCCACCACTCGTAGGCTGCCTTTCCTTCTTGCTAATCTCTCTTTTTGTTAGACTGGGCTTTTATTTATTTATTTTTCTTATCCTTTTAGCTCTTGTTGGAAACCAGCTCAGGGAGAGCCATTGTGCTCAGCACCAGCTAATGGCCTGGAGCCGCTCCAAGCTGCCGGATGTGTCGGCTTTCGCTCGTGGGTGGTCGTTGACAAGCGTGATGCCTTCTCTCTGTGACACCCGAGGGTCCCCTCTTGCCAGCTCTGCTGCTTGCTCTTGGCCGGCCTGCCTTGCTGCGAATGGCAGCTTGCACTGCGCACCCTGGAGCCTGTCTGGTTGCCTCCACGGGGCTCAGACTTTCTCAGTCACAGAGCTTGCTCAGGCTTGAGGCCAGTTGACCTGTTTGCTTTTGCTGCCTGTTTCCTTTTGGAGCTCAGACACTGTCCTGGAGTGGCCAGGAGCTCCCCAGTCTGGAGACGGGGGAGGGGCTTGGGAGAATCCTCAGGTGGTTAGAAATGTGTATACGTCGGTGGAGTGATAATGTGGACTGATAATCTAGTGCATGCTAACGTTTCTTCAGAGTCTCTTGGTCTACAGCAAAGGATGGGGTTGAATTTCCAGTGCCCTGTCTTAGCAAGTGTGCAGCCTTGAATGAGGAGCTAAGCTTCGGCTTCCCTCTGAGTTTCAGTTTCTTCGTCAGTAAAATGGGGATAAAAACGTCTCCATTCAGGGTTGACATGGGAAATTTCAGGTAATATTCCAGGTACCAACTCAGTAACTGGAAAAACTCTTAACAGTAAAGCGTCAGGGTTTCGTTTTCAACAAAGTAGCAAATTTTCAACAAAGTAGCAATGACACCCCTCCTTGAGCCTATGAGTAGATAATTTCAGGTCTCTCCTAGTGGATGCTTGAGCTCGCCTTCCTTTTATTATATTCCTCTAAGGATTGGTAATGGCACCCCACTCCAGTACTCTTGCCTGGAAAATCCTGTGGACGGAGGAGGCTGGTAGGCTGCAGCCCATGGGGTCGCTAAGAGTCGGACACAACTGACTGACTTCACTTTCACTTTTCACTTTTATGCATTGGAGAAGGAAATGGCAACCCACTCCAGTGTTCTTGCCTGGAGAGTCCCAGTGACGGCGGAGCCTGGTGGGCTGCCGTCTGTGGGGTTGCACAGAGTTGGACACAACTGAAGTGATTTAGCAGCAGCAAGGATTGGTAGTTGGGTTTGGATTTTCTTAGGGATTCTGTTGTGGCAAATGGGAAACTATATGTTAACTTCCTCGACCATCCAGGTGCACTGCAGAGACAATTTACCTCAAGTGACTCCATCTCCTGCCTGTTCTTTAGGATGGATTTTTGGCCTTTATTGTATTTTTCTTTATTCATGCTGCCCCTTTTTAAAACAAAAAAATTTTTTTTATATTTATTTGTCTAGCTGGCTCTCGGTTACGGCACACGGGGTCTCCCTTGCATCTTGCAGGATCTTTCTTTGAGGCACATGGACTCTCTAGGTGTGGTTCATGGGTTCAGTAGTTGCAGCCACAGGCTTAGTTGCTCCTGCAGGATCCTAGTTCGCCAACCAGGGATCAAACCCACGTCCTGTGTATTGCAAGGTGGAGTCTTAACTACTGGACCACCAGGGAAGTCCCCACAACACCTCTTTTGAGCTGTTTCACCTACTTGGTGGAAAGGGAAACTGAAGAAGAGGAAGAGAAGGCTGAGCCCGGGACTTGACCACTGACCACTCAGACTCTGAGGCCCTGCTGGCTTCCCTGGGAGCACGCCAGCCAGCCCAACCCAGGTCCCTGGAGAAGTGGCATGCCCAGGCCTTCAAACTCTCTACAGGACGTAGACTTCCTCCCAGCTGTCATTCTGCCAAGGAGCTCTGTGTCTCCCGGCTGGCCACTTTCCCCCTTGTTGGTGCTCTCTGAGCATAGCCTCATGCTCACAGCAGATCCAGATGCTGGGGTGTGGCCAGTGGTCATGGGATCCAAGTCTGGCCAGTCCTCCAAGTGTTCCCAGGCAGGGGCTAGAGCAGACCTCTGAGTAGAGAAGGAGTAGAGAAGAGTAGAGAAGGAGTCTCACAGCCAGGCTTGTTCCTCTGAGCACTGCTCATCAGCTGACCCCCTGCAGAGGCCCAGGGAGCCCCAGCTTGCAGTGGACAAAGCCTTTGTCTCCATTTAAAAAAAAATTTTCAGTGGGGCTTCCCAGGTAACTCAGTGGTAAAGAATTCACCTGCCAATGCAGGAGATGCAGGTTTGATCCCTGGGTTGGGAAGATCTCCTGGAGAAGAAAATGGCAACCCACTCTGGTACTCTTTCCTGGAAAATTCTATGGACAGAGGAGCCTGGCAGGCTACAGTCCATGGGCTTGCAAAAGGTTGTTGGACATGATTGTGCAACTAAACGGCAACCACAGATTATAATTTCATAGCTGTCTGTCAAAGCTTCTTCCAACCTAGTAATTTGTTGAGACCAGTGAAAACAAAAAGTTACAAAAGTAAAAAATTTTTCAGTGGGTAAGCACACACTTTTTTTTAAATAGAAGCCTCATTTTATTTTACTTTTATTTATTGTAAATATTTTTTGGCCACGCCACACAGCATGTGGGATTTTAGTTCCTTGACCAGGGATCAAACCTGCACCCCCTGCATTTAACCTCTGGACTGCCAGGGAAGTATGCCTTGTCTCCACTTGCTCTTGTACTGCTCCTGGCCCCACCTCTGTGCATTTCACAATTAATGTTTCCAGTGCTTCCAAGTGAATGCAGGACAGATGTGCACACAGGTGCTACACTCTTCCTTGGATAAACACAGTGGAGTTTGCATGTTTTTCTGTGTGTGTATGTGTGTACGTGAGTGTATGTGTGTGTGTGTGAGAGAGAGAGAAGCATAGGTATTTGAGATGGATGGAGCCTTTACAGATGTTTTCTCAAAACATCCCATACACTTGCACATGGTAGGTGCTCAATAAATGCTTTGTGATGAGTTTTCAGTGGGATTCAAAGCCTTCTGTTTCATAATAAACCCAGCGGCCCAGGCGTAGGAAGTACAGTTCCTGTTGAAGTACAGCTGTACTTGGAAGTACAGTTTCAAGTCAAGCCTTGAGATGCACAGATTCAAGGAGATGGAAATCATTTCCAGCCCCACCAAGAGACTCTCTGGGGGCATCTGGTAAACCCCTCCCTCTGTCTCTGCCTCAGCAGAGGGTGGTGGTGGGTTGCGTAGCAATGGCCAGAGGAGGTTTTCTCCAGCGGCAGGTGGTGAGGACCATCAGACAATGGAAGTGACCCGGGGGCTCCTGGCGAGTTAACTGCTCTGTAAATGTGAGCTCACCATGGCTCCCCTGGGGAAAGGACCCTGCCTTTTTTGCCTGTGCAGAATGTAGACGGAGTTACTGTGAAACCAAAACAGCCTGACTGTCCTACATATCTCTGCTCATCACAAATGGTCCAGCTGCTCTCTGTTAAAACCCAGCGGCTCAAGTCCAGTCTCCTTATTGTGGCTTACAGCCTGCCTGCGGCTCCTGCTTTACAAAGGAGCCAGGCCGCTGGGCTCGAACCCAGCCTGGCCACTTCTTGCTCTCTGACCTTGGGAAAATCACTTAGCCTCTCTGGGCCTTAGTTTCCTCCCTTCTGGAAACTGGAGATAGTAATAGTCTCTGGTTCAGGGGGCTTTTTTATACTTAGGGGAATTAAGGGTAAAGCAGTGAGTGTGAGCTGTTATTCTTGCCCTCATTTGCACGTATCAGCCTTATACCTCTGGTCCTTTAAGCTTCAGAATTACTGAAACCTGTGCAGTTTCTCATGAACGGAAGAGCCTAGTGGGCTACAACCCATGGGGTCGCAAGAGAGGACACAGTTTGGTGACTCAGCCGCCACCACACTTCCCAAGCGTGTCCTGCTGTTTGCTTTTCTGTGCTTTATGCATGACCTTCCTGTTCCTGGAAGGTAGCCCTCACCCCATCCCCAGCGCTTTTAGAATGCCTTTTCATCCTTCATCCTTTAAAACCAGCACTGATAAGGCCCCTGAATCTCTCTCTGTCTGCCTCTTCCCTCCAGCCCTCGTGGACGGTAGTTGCAGTCACATCATTTTCGAGGCTGCTGTAACAAATGCCTTCAATGCCCCAGAATCATCCCTTCTTTTGCCTTCTGACTATGAGCTCCTTGAAGACAAAGCCCATGGTTTTACTTTTTCAAATCCAACACCTAACCTAGTGCCTGGTATACGTGTAGGTGAGGAATAAACGTCTCCTCACATGAAACCACATTTATCTCCATCTAAAAGGTCAGCCTTTTAAAAACATTTTCCCCCTCCCTTTTTCTGTCCCAAATAACCGCATGATTTATTAAGACTAGAGACTTGCTCTCAAGGTTTCGTTTGTAGCCTCAGTCTGCGAGTGCCCTTTGTGGCCAGTTTGAGGGTGGGCCCCTGGGACTGCCATTGCTACCCTGAATTACCAAGGGGTGCTTATTTTCCTGGCCCCTGCCAAGAGTCTGCCATTTCTAATTTTCACCCCTCTTGCCTTTTCACCTCCTCTGTTTACAGCCGCTGCTCTCAACTTTCTCACCAGCTCCACGCCCTTCCATGGCAGGCCTTGTGTATCTACAGGGAATCCCCCTGGATTTGGCCACTTGGGTCTCTGTGAGCTGGCCGGAAATAAAGTTGGAGGTGGCACAGGGCGTAATCCTGGCTGCTTCCAAACCAGGGCTAGAACAGTGCCTGACCGAGTACCGGCCTGGGTGAGCCTTTCATCTTTCCTTTCCTCCTCTGGCTAAAGCCTTTGGCAGGACAAGGTCTGGGCCTGAGGCCAGCAATTCAACTGGAAGGGCCTTGCGCCAGCTCTTGCCTTTCTGGAGGTCAGTCTATTAGCCTGGGGTTCTGCCAAGGTTCACAGCCTTTCCTAACATGCCTGGATGACACAGGCCTACCTCCCACACCATTGTGCAGTCAGTCATAAGCAGAGAAAGCCTGAGCGGAGGGAAATACATGCTTGCTGTCTTTTGCCCGATTTTTATCCAGGGGTCTTTTAAAGAGCCCGCACGGAGGTAGGGTGGCAACGGCGTGCCTGGAAAATTCATCAGTGCCACTCAGGTCGATTTTCCTCTCCTCTTTAAGCTTTTTTTTTTTTCTCCCATGGAGTGGGGCTCTCAGTGACCACTGGCAGATGGTTGGGCGATGGCTCGTTGTCATTCTGGTGGGTGCCAGTGTTCGGAGGGCTCCGCGCACTTTGTGGGTTTTTGCATTTGTCTCTGAGATGCTGAGAGCACAGTTGGCACAGGTCCCAGTTAATGGATGAAGAAGCTTGTCCTCTGGCGATTAAGATCGTGAACCAGGGGTGGGGAGGGGCACAGATGGGAGATAACTTGGGTGTTCAGGGCTACATAATTTTTTTTCTTTAATTTGGCTATGCTGGGTCTTAGAGTTGTGCCATGCAGGATATTTAGTCGAGGCATGTGGGATCTAGTTCCCTGACCACGGGTTGAATCCAGACCCCTGCTTTGGGAGCAGAGTCTTAACCCCTGAACCACCAAGGAAGTCTCAGGGCTGCAGTCTGTCTGGAAGAGGATGTGCACGGTATATGCGTGCCTATGTGTGTGTGTGAGAGAGAGAGAAGGGTGGGAGCGTGGGTGGAAATGCATGAAATCATGCACATGTAAGAGAAGGAGAATAAAAGGAACAGGATTGAAAGGAGAGAGGGACCTCAGTGTAAACCTGCAGAAGAACTGTCACCGCCTCACATCCTCTCTGCTCAGAGCTGCCTCCCATGAGGAGCTCATATGCCTTTTATCCAAAGCACCCTCTTGCCCGGGCCCCCAAGGAAGGCCCCAGTGACCTAAGGCCCAGCCCTAGCAGACCCTGCGCTTGCTGGATGTTGGGTGGGTCACAAAAGCTCTCCGTTCCCACGCATCCTTCCCCATCCTCCCTGGCGCTGCTTTATAGCCGGCATATGGAAACTGCTCCTGTTTACCCAGAGCCACCTCCATGCTGCTGCGCGCTGTGCTCCAGTGAACGGAACCTTGGATTCCCCACAGGGTCGTTTGCGAGGCTGCATGCAAAGCCACCAGCTGTTTTGCAGGGAGTGTCTGGGCCCTATTACGTCAGCGCAGTGGAAGCGTTACCATCTGTGCAAACAGGTCATCCTGGTTTATCTGCCTGTCCTCTGTGTGGGGAACGCCTCTCCCTCCTACTTGGAGGCAACTTTTGTTGTTGTGGTCGTAGTTACGCTGTTTTGTATTCCACCGCCTGCCAGTTCAGCCATTTTCTTTCTGTTCCTTATTCTCCACGTTCGGCTCCCTGGGCTGATTGCCAGAATGTAGGGAGGGGAGTTTAGGAGTAGGTGTTGCATGAATGTTTAGTGGCAAAGGTCGGCAGGGCCTGAAAAGGCTGCAGACCAGCTTTACAGGAGAGCTCTTTGCCCAAGACACCCGGAGTTCGGAACAAAGTGTTTTTCTCTTCAGGGACCAGGCAGGGGGTGACTTTTCCCAGAGGCACAGAGTGGGAACTTCTAGGTTGCCAAGAGTGTTCAGCTTTCTCTGGCCCTTTTCAAACCTCCTGGGAGCAGAGAAGCTGGCTGCTTCTAGGAGCCAAGGAGCTGCCAAGAAGACGGCCGCTCCCACCCTCCTGTGCTGCTGTGTATCTTGTTCCCCCACTTCTTTCCTCCCGTGTCCAGCTGCCTCCCAGGAGAGGCGGAAATGCAGAGGCGAGGGCCAGCCATCATCTTCCTGGAGGAGGCAGCAGAGGGCCAGCTCCCTGACAGCCCCGTGGAGAGGTCATCCTGTCTCCTCCAGCTGGGCCCTTGCGGTATGCCTTGACCTGGCCGTGGGTGAGTGTGGCACCAAAGGTGGTACGAGGATCAGAGATCGGACATGTTGATCCTTACGGGGTCTCTAATGTAATCACTGACGTGAGGGCGGGTCCCCAATCGCAGGCCGGGGTGGACCCAGGTGCTGTATGAGGGCCCTCCAGACGGCCTTGTCCAGTCTCTCCCTGTGCAGGAGATGCCCCGAAAGTTGCATCACCCACTTTTTACGTGGAACCTGGCAGGGGTCGCGGGGCAGCGCTGTTTCTCCCAGAAGATTCACCCCAGGTGGTTAGGAATAGGCCAGGGCTGGGTTCCAGGTCACCAGGGCAGGTGGGTGCTCACAGTCAGCGGGGTCTGAGGCTCCCCAGGTGTGACCTGGAGCAGATTCAGTGGGCGTAATGCGGGGACCTCCACAGTGACACGGGGACAGACCATCCCCTGAGATGTCATGCTCAGTAGTGATCAGTCAGGGGACCCTGGAATTCCCATACAGCCTCATCTTCTGCTTCAATGGAGTTCACACCGAGGAAGCTCGCTGGATACATGCCCCCTGTCTGAACTACAGGCCCACAGTCTGACCTCTGACCTGCCCCCTTGCACCAGCCCCCTTCCCTCTTCTCTCTTTTACCCTAGCCATGTTTCTTTTTGGGAGGCCACTGACCCTCTGAGCATTCCTCATCCTCAACAAGAAAGCACTTGGGGGCTGGAGGGTTTCCATTGCTTCTTCCACTTCTCCAACCTGGGAAGGGGGAGAACGGGGCAGGGAATCTGGAGTTAACCCCCCTTCCCTTCTCCAAAAAAGGTGACTTCCCTGGTGGTCCAGTGGCTCTGGACTGCCATTGCCAGAGCCCTGGCCTCCATCCCTGGTCAGGGAACTGGATCCCACGTGCTGCAAACTAAGACCCCGTGCAGCCAAATAAATATATTAAAAAAAAAAGAATTAGACCCCGCAGCCCCCAAACCCCTACTCATGGCAACGCAGGGAAAACACTTCCAGTCTTGGCCGCTGGGCTGCCCACCACCTCTGAATGAAGACTGCGTGTGCAAGGAGCAGGCCGGGCCGTGGCTCCTGCCTTCCATGCCACCCTTTCCGTGATCCCTGAATGTGGCTCCCCAGCTGCTCCTGCTTGGAACGTGGCAGGCGGGGGGCTCTTGGAAGTCACCTGTGGCCCTCTTGAAACTCCCTGCTGTGGCCCTTGTCACCGAGGGCCTTTCAACCCTGTCCTCGAATCACAGTCACCAACAGGCACTCAGGTTTGCATCTGGAAAGCCAGCCAAGTTCTGTGTTCTGGGCAAGGGGAAGGTTGACTGATCAGAAGCAATGAACAAAGTCCTCCCCGCTGGAGGGGAGGACTCTCTGTTCTGTCTCCTCAGCTCTTTGAGTCCTATTTCCCTTTTTCAAGGTTCTGCCTGAATTACTCTTGTGTAAAATTGTCCCTCTTGCACAAATGCTCCTAAGAAGGATCTTTGGAAAAGGCAGAGAAGTCATGTCACACCCCTTCTTACCACCCAAGGGCGCTCCCCGCTGTGCTCTGGACGAAGCCTGCCCAGCACGGTGGGTGTGCTTCTGTCATCTTTGGGGCATCTTTCATTTCATTTCTGTTCAGATATGTGTGTGGAGCTTTTGCACATCGTGCCTGGCCCTGTTCTGGGCTCTGGGGATACCACAGTGCCCAAGACAAAGGCCCCTGAGTTCATGGAGCTGATACTCCAGGCAGGGAAGCAGGCACCAGGCAGGCCCACGAGTTAAGTCCATGCCCCCTTCCCAGGTGGCGATAGAAGCCCAGGAGGAAGCAGGGGCCGTGTGAGGAGGCCAGGGCATGGCGGTGTGCCCCGGGAGGCCAGAGGCAACCTCTGTAAGATGCCCTTTGGGTGGACACCTGGGAGATGTGACCAGGCCAGCCTTTCAAAGATCCGGGGGCAGGGCTGAGGGGACAGCAAGTACAGAGGCCCTCACCGGAACATCACAGGCCTGTCCCAGGGGGACAAGGAGGCTGGCGTGGCCAGCATGAGGGGTGACTGGGATGAGACCTCAGACCTGGTTTCACAGGACCTGCTCCCCCTAGAGGAGGACTTCTGAGTTTTCTCAGGAGCTGGAGGCAGCGGCATGTTTGGGGCAGAGGAGTGCTACCACCTGACTTAGGTTTTTAAAGGATTACTGTTATACTGAGCTAAAATGTTTACTTAAAACACATGCATACACACACCGAAGGATTTCTCTGACCGGCGTAGAGAAGAGAAGGGCAGAGAGGGGCAGGACGGGGAGCCAGACCAGCA
>SJXQ01010787.1:65749-92687 GCA_006408695.1 Aepyceros melampus | reverse complement strand
GGGCAGGAGGAGGAGCCAGACCAGCAGCAGGGGCTGTGCCCGGTGGGGTGAGGGGCTGGGAAAGTACAGACAGTATCTGGGGAGGGTCACTCCACATGATGAATGAGGGGGGACGTAAGGGGCTGAGCCTTCTGAATCCCTGGGGCCTCTCCTGCCCTGGGGTTCTCTGCCTGTACTATGCTCAGTTGTGTCTGACTCTTTGTGACCCCCACGGACTGTAGCCCACCAGGTTCCTCTGCTCATGGGATTTCCCAGGCAGGCATCCTGGAGTGGGTTGCCCTTTCCTCCTCCAGGGGATCTTCCCCACCCAGAGACTGAACCCGCATCTCTTGCATCTCCTGCATTGGCAGGTGGGTTCTTTACTAGCACCACGTGCGGAGCCAAGGTACAGCCATTCTGTTCAGCACTTGTAGGTCAAGAAAAATATTCCCCAGCTGACCAAGACCTTCCGCCTGGCCACTGATCACTCATGGCCCTCACTGGCACATCCTGAGAGCTCTGGCCAATGGGAATGATGATTTGGGGAGGCCCAGTCACTTGTTCTCTTTGGTTTGTCTCACTCCGGGTGAGTGACCAGAGTTTGTGGTGGGGAGGCGTCTAGACAGGCGGCCAGGAGGCCCGGGTGCTAGAGTGGCTGGCTGATGGATCAGCCCTGGTACACAGGTACGCTCTCTGCCGCGACCTCCGTCTCCCGTCTCTAAGAGATGGGCATTCAATTAAATGGTCTCTCCAACCCGTTCCAGACCTAAGCGTCATCCTTTCTAAGACCCTGGACCCGACACTCATCCTTTCTATGATGGACAGCAGAAAGTCTCCAGAGTCCATGGAGGGGAACCCCATAGCCTGTTTGTTCAGTCACTAAGCCGTGTCCTACTCTTTGCAACCTGGTGGACTATAGCATTGTAGGCTTCCCTGTCCTCTACTATGTCCCAGAGTTTGCTCAGATTCACGTCCAGTGAGTCTGTGATGCTCTCTCTCTAACCATCTCATCCTCTGTCATCCCCTTCTCCTCCTGCCTTCAATCTTTCCCAGCATCAGGGTTTTTCCAATAATTCGGTTCTTAACATCAGGTGACCAGAGTATTGGAGCTTCAGCTTCAACATCTGTCCTTCCAATGAACACTCAGGGTTGATTTCCTTTAGGACAGACTGGTTTGGTCTCTTTGCAGTTCCTGCACTTTGGTTAAGCATGGGGATTCTCAGCATAGATCCTGCTGACCTTCTAAATGTGTGAAGCCTGGGTAAGTTCACAGGTCTCTCTGGGCTTCCTGTACCTCATCTATAAAATGGACACAGTAATGGTGTTATTGTGAGGATGAAATTTGCAATGATACATATATCATGCTGAGAGTAGCCTGGCACACAGAATATGCCCTGGAAGTGTGTTTGTTATTTCAGCAGAAGCTGAATTGATGAGGTTTGGGCTACATAGATTTGTAGGGCTGAGGTTCGTTAGGGTTGAGGTGAGACACGTGTGCTAAGAAAGACCCTTGTCACCCTCTCCTTGCACCACGGCAGCCTTGGTGGAAGGCTTCTGATAGTCAGCAGGATCCAGGCAGCTGGGGTCTGCACCAGTTGTGGCAGGGCTGGCCCACGGGCAGCTCAATTTGCTTTGATAACCACCCTCACCCCCACCCCCACCGCCCCCCACAAAACACGAGAGGAAGGGCTGGGAAGGCTCACACCAGGGGATCTCTGAGGCAGGGGCTCACGCAGATGCTTATGTCTAGCTTGGGCTGGGAAAGTGGCACTAATGTCCCCTGCCATCTGTGCCAGCCATCGCCACCCACCCTGCACCAGCACCACTCTTTACCTAGGACTGCTGTGTCCCGGGCACCGGCTCCTGCCGTGTGGAGGGCATGGAGGATTCAGCACAGGCCCAGCGCCAGCTGCCTGTGAGCGGGTGGAAGAAGGTGGTTTTGACCTTCCCCTGGCTCCACCTGGGGCTCAGTTCTTTCAGAAATGGGCACGGGGATCAGAGTTAGGAGATCCTGGCATTGGGAGAGCAGGACCAGAATGAGAAGGGCTGGCTGCAGTCAGATGTGATGGAACAGCTGCCATATTTTTAGTCCTTTCAGCCATGCCTTGTCCTCCTTTCTGTGCTTCCAATTCTTGAGAGGCATGCTTGCGTACGTGCAAAGGCACTTCAGTCATGTCTTATTCTTGGTGCCCCTGTGGACTGTAGCCTGCCAGGCTCCTCTGACCACGGGGTCTCTCCAGGCAAGAACACTGGAGTGGGTTGCTGTGCCCTCCTCCAGGGGATCTTCCCAACCCAGGGATCGAACCCTTACATCTCCTGCATTGGCAGGTGGATTTTTTACTGCTAGTGCCACCTGGGAAGCCCCTTGAGAGGCATGCCAGCCTACCAATTAGGAGCTAACCAGCCTAATTTGGCATCCAAGCCCTGCTTCTCACCGACTACATGACCTCAGGAAGGTACTTAATTGAAGTGTCTTGGAGGAGAAAGGGAGGAGAACAAAAGAACAGGTGGGATAAACATGCAGTAAATTGCAAGATGATATATTTAAGCCTAATCGTATTAGTAATTACATTAAATGTAAATATCTAAATACTCCATTTAAAAGGCAGAGTTTTTCAAACTGGAGGAAAGAAGCAAGACTAAACTATATACTGCCTATAGGAAACAAAGTTTAAATAAAAAGACACAAAGAGATGAAAGAATGGAAAGAGCTACAATAATCACTAATCCAAAGAAATAATCAAAACTGGAGTAGATATTATAATCAGAGACAAAGATTTGTATATTTATAGACTACGTTATCTATATATATGCATATATGTGACTCAAAATTTTAAAACAGAAGAAAATAATGTAATAAACAGGTAAGAGTTGGAAACACTTCAATTAAGTTGTACAAATGGCAACCAAGCATATGGAGAGATGCTCAACCTTATTAGTCTCTGAGGAAATCCAAATTAAAAGCATCAGAATTAAAACAATGCAGTAACATCACAATATTTTAGGATAGTTAAGACTTAAAGCACTGAGCATATCAATTGGTGGTGCGGAAGTGGAAGACCTAGAACTCTCATTTACTGCGAGTGGGAGTGTAGAATGGCACAGTCACTTCAGAAAACAGTTTGGTAGTTTCGTAAAAAGTTAAATGGGTGATCTAGCTATTTCACCCCTTGGTACATACCCCCAAGAAATGAACACTTACATCCATACCAAATCCTGCACATGAACGTTCATAACAGCTTCATTTGAAATAACCGGACATTGGCAATGGTCTACATGTCCATCCATGGGACCTCCCTGGCAGCCCAGTGGCTAAGACTCCTCACTCCCAATGCAGGGGCGCAGGTTCCATCCCTGGGTGGGGACCCTGGCAGCCCAGCAGCTAAGACTCCTCACTCCCAATGCAGGGGCCCAGGTTCCATCCCTGGGTGGGGACCCTGGCAGCCCAGCGGCTAAGACTCCTCACTCCCAATGTAGGGGCGCAGGTTCCGTCCCTGGGTGGGGACCCTGGCAGCCCAGCGGCTAAGACTCCTCACTCCCAGTGCAGGGGCGCAGGTTCCATCCCTGGGTGGGGAACTAGATCCCACGTGGCGCAACTGAAAATCCCAAGTGCCACAAATAAGACCCATTGCAGCCAAATAAATAAACAGTAAAAAAAAAAAAATTTTTTTTTAATTAAAAGCTGAGACTTGTTTCTCGGTGCCATGGCATGTATCAGGGACATACCTGAGTGCTGTGACAAGCCCAACTCAAAGAGGCTTAGGTATAAAAGGATCTTTGTGGGCTCAGATTTTGGAAATGCTCTGAGGTAAATTTCCTGCACGGCTCGATCCCCGGGGTGTAACTTAGGCAGGTCTTCCCCACTTGGTGGCAGAGGCAGCGTCCAGCAGCAATAGAGAAAGAGCTCCCCAATCCCTCCACACACACACACACACACACACACACACACACACACACACGTTTCTAAAGTGGTCCTGGAGAAATTCCGGGTTCACTCTCATTGGCTAGACTTCTGTCAGCACTGTTGGCTGAACCAATACCTGTCTGGGGTGAGACGAGGGCAGGGTGGGGCGGGTGTTGAGGGGATCTCATTGCACTGGATCAGCTGCCAGGGGTGGAGCTGGCCAGAGCCAAAGAATAAGGACAAAAAGTAGGGAGCGGACACTCTTCAAAGGCAGACAGGACTGAGTTACCAGAAGGAAAGGCATGGGTCTCAGCAGGGAAGAGCCACGGATGACCCTGCACCAGGGAACACATCCAGTTATTTTTATTTTTCTGACAAGGTAGTATATTAACATGCTTCCACAAGTCAAAAGTCATCAAAAAGCCCACTCCCTCTGAGCAACTTCCACCCTGTCCTCTCCATCCATTGTTGGTAATCAATTTCATCAAGTTCTAATTTATTCTTCCTATTTCTTCTGTTAAGTAGATATCTCTGTGCTTTCTTGTTTTTTCCCTTATTTACACAAATGATAGCATTAGGTGTATGCATTTTTTGTACTTGCTTTCTTCACTTAACAGGAGAAAGAAAAATTTAATTGAGGTGTGGTTGATATACATACAGCATTATGTTTCAGGTGTGTAATATAGTGATTCACAATTTTTAAAGGTTATGCTCCTTTTATAGTTATAAAATATTCCTTGGTGCACAATATATCCTTGTAGTTTATTTTATCCATAGTAGTTTGTACCTCTTAGTCCCCTCCCCCATCTTGCCCCTCCCCCTTCCCTCTCCCCGTATTTTTTATACAGGTGCAGTGGCTTTGTAATATCACATAACACAATGGTTCTAAATTTTTATAGGTTAGACTCTGTTTAAAATCACTATAAAAGTATTAGCTGTATTTCTTGTGTTCTACCATATAGCGTGCAGCTTATTTATTTTACAAATAGTAGTTTGAACCACTTAATCCCCTACTTATCATGTTCTTTCCTTCCCCTTCTCACCACTAGAAACCACGTTTGTTCTCTATATCTGTGACTGTGTTTATTTTGTTGTTGTTGTAGTCACTAGTTTCTTTTAGTTTTAAGATTCCACACATAAGTGATCTCATAACAGTATTTGTCTTTCTGATTTATTTCACTCAGCATAATACCCTCCAGGTCCATCCATGTCGGGAAAACATTTTTGCTAGACATACTATTCTTGCTGTCCTTAGTATTGGGTTGGCCAAAAAGGTCACTTGGTTTTTGCCAAAATATGTCACCCGAACCTTTTCAGCCAGCCTAATACACAGGATCATGTGTAGACTTATGTGTGCTTAGTCGCTCCGTCGCGTCTGACTCTTTGGGACCCCATGGACTGTAGCCTGCCAGGCTCCTCTGACCATGGGGATTCTCCAGGCAAGAGTACTGGAGTGGGTTGCCATGCCCTCCTCCAGGGGATCTTCACAACCCAGGGATCGACCCCAGGTCCCTTGCAGTGCAGGTGGATTTTTTACCGCCTGAGCCACCAGGAAGCCCAAGCATATACAAGGGAGTGTTTGTAAATGCCGCCAGCCTTCTCTCTGGTGAATGGTGTCTTTTTATTCTCTCAAACCTGGGTTGTAAGTGAATCTCCTCTTGCAGATGGAGGCAAATATACCATCCACGACTCCCAGGTTCCCAGTCTGAGCTTAGAGGGCGAGAACTCCCCCTCCGGCCTCACCGAACATGACTGGGAGATGAATTACCAAGAGGCAGCAATCTACCTCCAGGTGAGTATCTCCCAGGCAGCACCTGGCCCTTCTTGCCATGTGCAGGTGGAGAGGGGGAGCCAGGCTGTGTTGGATGCATGCCCAGGAATCCAGTTCTGGCTTTAGTGCTCCACGTGTAAGCTTCTCATTTCATAAGATCACACCGGGAGAGCCAAGCTGGCTGTGCCTGTGGGCTTGTTCCCAGGACCCCCAGTGTGTGGCCCTGCCTGCCCCCAGGTTCCCCTAGTCTGTCCATTTGGCCTCCCCATGCCCTGCTCCCTCTTCTGGAGAGGCTGGTTCTTGGGAGGGAATTCTTTTATCTACTGAGTCCAGCTGACTTAGTATGAGGAGTCTGGAGATGTTTATTCCTTCCTGTTTATCCTGCTGCTGCTTTCATATTTGCTATTCCATTCTTGGTTTTTGTTTTTAAACAAATTTTAAAGTCTTTACAATTCTGTCTGGTATGTGTATCTTAATTTAACTATCCTGATAAGGTTGGATATTTTCTCTTTTTATATTTCCCTTACTGTATATTATGCATTTCCCTGTTATAAATTATAATATGAGGACAATTTATGTCTTCAGCTATTTCTCTCTTTTTCTCTTTAATATCGAGGATTATTTTATTAGGAAACACTCCAAGAAGTAGAATCAATGGGTTGAAGGAATCGACATTTTTTAGGGCCCTTGGTGTATTGTATTGTACTGAATACTCTCCAGAGGGAATATTGCCTGTTAACTGCTAATCTCACTGTCTATGGCATTTTCACCTTGCTCAATCACTTCAGTCGTGTCCGACTCTCTGCGACCCCATGGACCATGCCCACCAGGCTCCTCTGCCATGGGATTCTCCAGGCAAGAACACTAGAGTGGGTTGCCATTTCCTTCTCCAGCGATAAAGTATGAAGTGAGTGAGGGAGTGAAGTGAAGTCGTTCAGTCGTGTCCGACTCTGTGCGACCCCATGGACTGTAACCTACCAAGCTCCTCCATCCATGGGATTTTCCAGGCAAGAGTACTGGAGTGGGTTGCCATTTCCTTCTCCAGAATTTTCGCCTTAATCTTGTCATTTTTGTCATTATAAGATTTCAGCTTCTGCTGAAATTTCAGCATTGAGTAAGGGTTTGGGTGAAGAAATGGGATTTTTCTTAAGTTCATTTGAATGATCACTTTCCCCTAATCTTTTTTTTCTTTGAAGCAGCTCTCCCTTTTAAGTGTTTGATTTTCTATTTTCAAAGAAAATTTAATGAAATTCAGATACTTATTTGATAGCTGTTCGGGTATCTGTGTGTTTCTCACTTTTTATGGCTGTACTCCTCAAGGAATGCGTTTTGATTCAGGTTAAGGCAGAAATGATTCAGGTTAAGTAGAAATGTTTTCGGGAGATTTTAGCAAGCTTGGGCATGCCTGTTGACGTGGCAGGATCACCCTATACTGTCACCCTCTCTAAGGTTGAACAGGTGCTAGATAAGAGGCCAGAACAGATCAGAATATGGAATTAGAATCGCTGCTTGGTAATTCCTTCTTTCCTTAAGCAGGTGAGAACATTAGTAATAAAAGTGGCTATCATCAAGTAATAAATTCTGGAGAGGGTGTGGAGGAAAGGGAACTCTCCTACACTATTGGCAGGAATGTAACTTGGTACAGACATTAAGGAAAACAGTATGTAAGTGTCTTAAAAAACTAAAAATGGAGCTACTATATGATCCAGCAATCCCACTCCAGGATATATATTTGGGAAAAAAACCCTCTAATTCAAAAAGGTACATGCACCTCAGTATCTATAGTAGCACTATTTACAGTAGCCAAGGCATGGAAACAACCCAGGAACCCAAGTGCCCCTCAACAGACAATTGATTTAAGAGATGTGGTATATAATACACACACACACACACACATGAACAGTGGAAGATTACTCAGCCATAATGAAGAATAAAATATTGCCATGTGCCATCGTGTGGATATACCTAGAGAATATTACTAAGTGAAGTAAGTCAGCTAGAGAAAGAGAAATATTACATAACTTCTAAGTGGAATCTAAAAAATAATACAAATGAATCTATATACCACAAAAAGACTAAGTTAAGTATGTCCTTGCTGATCTTTCTAACAACCTTACCAAGCAGTTTGGTCATCTCCCAGTTCATACACCTGAGACTCCCAGGGGTTAGTGAGTCCAAAGCCAGCCAGCTAGTAAACTGCCAAGCTTGGATTTAAACCGTGTTCATCCAGCCTCCAAATGATGTTCTTTCTTCTCTACGTGGTGGCCACACTTCTGTACCTGACCCCATGTAGTCATTCAAAAATGGGCCATGTCTTTGGGGGAAAAGAGGTTACAGAACAGAAGGTATCATATGGTGACTTTTAATATATGTTATATATAATTTTATATAATATGTGTCTATGTATGCACAGATACCCATTCACATCTGGAAACTTATTTGTCAGAATATTAAAGGTGATTATTTTTGGCTGATGGAATTTTTACTGCCTTATAATTTTGTATATTACTTGAATTTTTTTTTTTCCAAAAAGATGCATCCTCTTGTAAAATTAAAACTAAAAACAGAACTTGGATCTCCGTGGACAGTGGTTTCTGGCTTGGAGGATGGTGTTAGCGGGTGTCCGATAGCTGGTTTCGCGCTTGGTGATGGGCTGCAGCACAGCCCCCGAGCCAGGTTGCTGGTACACTTGGGTGACTGGCCCCTCGCTGCTTTGAGGCTATCTGGTGCCTGCAGTTTCCTCTCTTCCTAAATTTACCTGTTAACTCACTCACCCACAGGAGCCGTGTGCTCAGAGCTCCTGTTCCCTCCAAGACCGTCCTAGTTTTCTTTGTGGACTTCTGCCCCAGGGAGCAGAGATTAAAAGCCTGGAAGTCACATACACCAGCCTGCCTTATTTTTCTTTATCATAAATTTCCTAGTTCATGATCAGCAGCTAGGAAATACGGCCAGTGTTATCCTTAGTGCATGTGTGCCCCCAGTCATGTCCGACTCTTTGCGACCCCATGGACTGTAGCCCACTAGGTTCCTCTGTCCTTCGGGCTTTTCACGCAAGAATACTGGAGTGGGTTGCCATTTCCTCCTCCAGGGGACCTTCCCAACCCAGGGATCGAACCCAGGTTTTTTGCGTCTCCAACATTGGCAGGTGGATTCTTTACCAGTGCGCCACCTGGGAGGCCTTAGCATCTGAGTCAGGATAGAGACTCAGATCCTATTTCACTCGGTCCTTGCTGGGGAAGGTTTCATCTTCCATCTGCCCTGAGGTAATTCCAAGTCCCCGAGATCAGATTTGAGAGCTCCATGTCAGTGGTTTCCTCTTGCCAGACCTTCATCCCTGGCTACCTGTTGGAAGAAATTACCCGAGAATTGCATTTTCTAGAAGTCCAAGCCAGAAGCTCCCCAGGCAACCATGTGTGACCCCTGTGGCCAGGGCGGTGGTGGTGAGAACCACAGCCCGGCACAAATCACAGGACAGGGAGAGAGGCTTGCCCAGCTCGCCCTCCGTGCAACTCTAGGATGTTTGTTCCCTGCCCTGTCGAGTCTGTGGTTTGCCTTTTATTTTTTTTTTGATCACGAGGATAGTGATGTATCCGGCTTCAGGGAAGTGACTCGCTTGAAGTTCTGCTGCAAACCACAGCCGAGGTCAAAGCTCCCAGCCACCTCCCAGCTACTGGACAGTCCTCGAGCTGGGCAGGCGCCTGGAGAATGATCTCTTGCAGAAATGCTTCATCTTACCAAACATCTATTAAACACCCACTGTGTGCATCAGGCACTATGCCAACTGAGGTCTTGACTGTATCTCTTTGCTCTCCCAGTTCTCTGTAACAAGCTTGGCGAGCTGAAGCCACCTCTGGCTAGCACAGAAGCCCACTGGCCAGAGCTCCTTCCATGGCAACATGTGCCACTGGCCCAGAGACACTTCTTCCTGTTAGCCTGGCTTTGTAACTTCTGCAGGAATCACCGGGCATGCGTGTGTTAGTTTCACTTTTGCCAGAATAAGGGTTTATGAGGATGGTTGCATGTGGCCTCATCCCAGAAGAGCCAAATATTGGAATAGTTGAAGGTCTGCCTGCATTCTAGAACACCTGGAATGCTTTTGGAAAGGCTCTGGGTGTCCCTTCTGGGGCTCTGACCCTTTTCTCCTCTAGAGATTAGAGCCAAGGGCGAGAGCCTCTGTTCTGAGTGTTTGTGCTAAGAGTGAACGAGATAGGTTCTCCTGACTCAGCATCATTGTTGTTTAGGACCGGATAGTTCTTTGTTGTGAGGGGCTGCCCTGTGCATTTTAGCAGGTTTAGCAGCATCCCTGGAACTGACCCTCTGGATGCCAGCAACACCCCCCAGGGGTGACAACTATACATGTCTCCAGCCCTGGGGTGGAGCCAGGGGAGGGCAGGTGGTCCACACTGCCCCCAGTTGAGAAGCACTGAAGCAAGGCAATGCATGAAAAGTAAATGCTGTCTACGTGTACACTGCTGGATGGGATGCTGAGGTGATGAAGCTGATGAGGTAGGACCTCTCTTACTTAGACCTGTGCCCACCAACCCCAGGGAGGCAGTGAAGATCCCCTACCTCCCCCAGAAGACCGATCCTAACAGGGAGGGTCATCAGCTTGTACTCTCAAGTGGACCATTCCCCGGGCTCCATCATTTGTTTCTGCATCATCAGCAGAAGGTCAATAATAGACAGAACAGGGCTGCTGGAATCAGGCTGCCTGGCTCTATGGGCTTGGGTGCTACAGAAGTTCCCTGTCATTGCTGTCAAATGAGAAGAAATAGAAGCACTTGCCTGGAAGGCAAATTGTCAGGACTGAAAGGAATGTCGGGGCTCAGTGGAGGGCACTCAGTGGGGGTCAACCGCTGTCTCATTACTGTTGGGGTGAAAGCATCAAGGGGTTAGGAAATTAGGTGGAAACAGAGTCAGTTAAGAATGGGGGGACTTCCCTGTTGGTCCAGTAGTTGAAAAGACTTTGCCTTCCAATGCAGGGGGTGCAGATTCCCTAGCTGGGGAGCCAAGATCCCATATGCCTCATGGTCAAAAAGCAAAAAAAAAACCCACATAAAACAGAAGAATATTGTAACAAATTCAACAAAAACTTTAAAAATGGTCCCACATCCAAAAACTCTTTAAAAAGATAAATGGGGTGAGGAGGTGGGAGGAGGGTTCGGGATTGGGAACACGTGTACACCTGTGGCAGATTCATATTGATGTGTGGCAAAACCAATACAATATTGTAAAGTAAAAAATAAAATAAAATAAAATAAATGGGATGGAGAAAGCTGAGTAAAGCAAGATTCTGATAAAGGGACCCTCAAGCTTTCCCCTCAATGTTACTGCTAAGTCACTTTAGTCATGTCTGACTCTGTGCGCCCACAGAGTCATCTCTGACTCCATAGACGGCAGCCCATCAGGCTGCCCCGTCCCTGGGATTCTCCAGGCAAGAACACTGGAGTGGGTTGCCATTTCCTTCTCCAGTGCATGAAAGTGAAAAGTGAAAGTGAAATCGCTCAGTCGTCTCCGACTACTAGCGACCCCATGTACTGCAGCCTACTAGGCTCCTCTGTCCATGGGATTTGCCAGGCAAGAGTACTGGAGTGGGTTGCCATTGCCTTCTCCGGGAGTAAGTACGGTCGATCGTTAACCCATGGATGGTTGTAAAGGTGAAAGAGCAGTTTCCATGTTATCCAGGGAGAAGGGGGCGGAGCCAGGACACAGTCATGACTAGCTTACCTCAGACCCCGAGCACTTAACATCCCACACCTGAGAGGCAGACTTCGGTCTCAGAAGGGACCAGATGCGCCCGTTTCCCTTTGATCTCTTGGGCGTAATAAATCCTTTGATTCCTCCGAGTAGTTTTGGAAAGAAGCAAGTCTTTGAAGCCCCATCAGCGGCAAGGGCGAGACCTGAGGGGTGTGGTAAGCTGTGAAGATAATTCTTAATTTTCTGTCCTCTTGGCCTGAAGCTCCACCCACCTGCCAAGGACCCGCCCCTTTCCCCGCCCACCACACATCCCACGTGCCCGGCCGCTTTTGCATCCCAGGCTCCCTGCTTCGCGCAGGCTCTCGCACCACCGCCCACAGCGACTCTGGCTCTTTCAGGAAGGCGAGAATAACGACAAGTTCTTCACCCACCCCAAGAACGCCAAAGCGCTGGCGGCCTACCTCTTTGCGCACAACCACCTTTTCTACCTGATGGAGCTGTCTGCGGCCTTGCTCCTGCTGCTGCTGTCCCTGTGCGAGGCTCCCGCCGTCCCTGCGCTCCGGCTGGGCATTTACGTGAGTGTCCCTGTAGCCGCGAGCTGCGGCTCTCTGGGGGTGTCGGGGGTGGAAAGGCGGGCAGAGTAACTCAAGCCGGAAAGGGAGCATTCTGGAAGGGGAGACACCCCACGGATTTCAAACGGGGAGGCCCTGGGAGTAGCTGGCTCACCAGTCTTGCCTGGGGTCCCTTCCCTTGTAACTTCCAAGGAAGGGTGGGGGTCGCTGTGGCCATGCTTTGGCTCCAGGTGAACAGCATACTAATCAGCAGTCCCGCCCGCTGTCTCCAAAGAAAAGCCAGCAGGTGCGCTTACTTCTACTGGGGAGTGGCCGGTGACACTGCGTCTCCTTCACACCCTGTGGCTGCAGGTCCACGCAACCCTGGAGCTTTTCGCCCTGGTGGTGGTCGTGTTTGAACTCTGCATGAAGTTGCGGTGGCTGGGCCTTCACACCTTCATCCGGCACAAAAGGACCATGGTCAAGGTGATGTGTCCATCTCTTTCCAGCATTTCCTTGTCAACTTCAAGCCTGTATCATCAATTCAACTGCAAATCCCCTGCGCGCTGCGAAGCGTGACTCTGGGTCCCGGACCTCACCATGCTTCCAGCTTTGCTCTGGGTGTCACGGTGGTGCTAACAGTAGCTATCGTGATCTGGTATTTAGTTCAGGCCAAGCACCAGCACGGTGACCTTTGTGGGAAATGGGTTACTATTCCTAGTTACATCCAGCCAGTCGCAAGAGAGTGGGATCTGGATCCTGGAGAGCTGGGATTCCAAACCAGCATGGTGTGGCCTCCACACCCATGCCAGTCAGTGCCTTATTGTCCACTTTCTTTGTAGCAGAGAGAGACATAAGTTGGCATATGTCAGAGTGGTATTTAGCAGTGTCAGAAGCGCACACACTTGATGGGGAGGATGTGCCCAAGGAATTAGAGATCAGGACATGCCGAAGACCCCAGGGGCCCTCAGGGGGTAGCTAGAACCAGGGGGTGGGCGGCTGCAGCCTGCAGAGTGGTGGTTTTGTTCAGCGGGTACCCTCTAATGAGCTGCTGGGAGCATAGATCAAGCTTGTTCTCCTGGGCCAGCAGCGGTGGACTTCTCCCTGGGGCCTGCCTGATGTTGGGGGATGTGAGAGAGGGCGAGGGCAGGGCTCCTCTGGACTCCCCTCCGGGATGAGGAGGGCGGGGTGGGGAGCCAGTAGCTAGCAGGCCCTCTGTCTGGGGCTGGGGCGCAGTGGCTGACAGTGCGCCATGCCTGGCCTCCCCCAGACCTCCGTGCTGGTGGTGCAGTTCGTGGAGGCCATCGTGGTGCTGGTACGGCAGACGTCACACGTGCGGGTGACCCGGGCGCTGCGTTGCATCTTCCTGGTGGACTGTCGGTACTGCGGCGGCGTCCGGCGGTAAGGCCTGGGGAGGAGCTTCACGCTCAGGTGCTCTCACGGCACGGCCCTGGGTCCGTGGTGGCGCAGGAGCCAGTGAGTCACCTAGCGATTAGGTCCTTCCTGCTCTTGGCTAGGTCACAGTCCTGATCACTTCCCTCTGCCATCCAACCCCCACAGAGAGGAGGGTGGGCCTCCCACTGCAGTTCAGGTCTCCTGACTCCGGGCGCTCTCCCATCATTACCTGTGCTTCTCTGGGGCTCCCGGCACAGTATCTGCCCAGACACAGCCTGCAGCAGGAACTCAGTGAAGTCCACGCGACTCAGCAGGCAGTCCTGACACCTCCCCTGGGACTAGGGGACTGACTCAAAACAGGCCATTAACCTGAGTTCAAGCTGAGTTTTTTGTTGTTGTTGTTGTTGTTTTTAAATGATGGTGTTCGTTTATTTTTTGTCAGTGCTGGATCTTCGTTGCTGCCCGGGCTTTGCTCTAGTTACAGCGCGAGGGCTTGTCATTGTGGTGGCTGCTCTTGTTGCAGATCATGGGCTCTAGGCGCTCAGGCTTCAGTAGTTGTGGCTCTCCAGCTCTAGAGCACAGGCTTAGTAGTTGCGGTGCACAGGCTTAGTTGCTCTGAGGCATATGGGATCTTCCCAGACCAGGGATCGAACCCATGTCCCCTGCATTGGCAGGTGGATTCTCCACCAGTGAGCCACCAGGGAAGCCCTGGACTGAATTTTGAGAATCCATCTAGAAAACCTCTTGGCTGGGGTCCTGTGAATGAGAGCAGGCTAGCCATTCACTCTTGGTGAAGTTGCTCAGTCGTGTCCGACTCTTTGAGATCCCATGGACTATGGTCTACCAGGCACCTCCATCCATGGAATTTTCCAGGCAAGAGTCCTAGAGTGGTTTGCCATTTCCTTCTCCAGGAGATTTTCCAGACCCAGGGATCGAATCCAGGTCCCCCTCATTGCAGGCAGATGCTTCACCACCTGAGCCCCTGGGGAAGCCCACGGGGTCACTCTTGGTTTCCCGTCCACAAAACCGGGGACACATGTCCTCGGACTGAGTGACCCTGAAGTGTCTTCCTGCATCCCATGCAGACTGACCTTGGCACCCGAGGCCGTGCACCCGGCCTCGGCCTGCCTGTGCCATCCCTTGCAGGCATTTGCCTGCTTGGGCTCAGTAAGCGCCACACCTGCCCTGGTTCTTTCCCCATCACCCCCAGAGTGGAAGTCCTAGGAGATCACTGAGCATGCCGTCACAAGCCAGGGTGCGGGGGGATTTAGTCTTCCAGGGGTTGGGAGCACCAGGCCCCCATCTCAACAGGGCATCCCGCACTGAGGAGTCCCAGCCCGCCACCCACCGCCCCTCACCCCTCCTGGCCCTGCTCCCCCCAGCAACCTGCGTCAGATGTTTCAGTCCCTGCCACCCTTCATGGACATCCTCCTGCTTCTCCTCTTCTTCATGATCATTTTCGCCATCCTCGGTGAGTTTTTTCCTGAGCCCCAGTACGCAGGCACTCTCTAAAAGCAAACTCATCATTGAGAAAAAAGGCACTTGGACAGTTTTAGAGATTCGGAAAGGTTTTCAGAATGATAGAAACACTTGTAGACTCCAGCTTAGGAAATGCAGTATTGGAGGGAAAAAAAAAAAATAGAAGCCACCTTTGTAACCTCTCTTGATCTCAGTTCCCTTCCCGGGGTGCCCCTGGCCTTTATTCACGCTGATGCGTGGAGATGTAGGCCATTCATTTTCACTACAGTGTTGTGATCCAGTACGTGAATATACCCACGTTTATTTTATCACTTCCTCCCTTGGTGGGCATTTTCCTCTATTGCAGATCACGTTGCTGCGAACATTCTCCTGCCTTTCCCAGCGCACACACAGGGAGGTTTCTCTACAGCATATGCCTGGGACCTTAGGGTCGACATAGTTCAACTTCACTAGGTGTTAAAGCAAGGTCACGCCCTTTCTAACACCGAGGAGGCCTTGCCTCTTCAGATAAGATCAAGTATTGATGACTCCCACATTCAGACTTGAGCTTTAGACAGTGGCAGTCTCAGAACACAGCAGGGAAACCCAAGGTCCCTTCCCTGGTGCTCACTTGGCAGAGACAGTGGAACCAGAGGCCCGTGACTCTAAGGTCCCTGCCAGTGCTGAAACCCCCAGGCCCTCGTGACACTCTGTTCCCTGAGCTATTGACTCCCACCTACTCCACCCCACTCTGGATAGAATTTCCTTGGTATTCCGAGGGGCTGACGTCCCTTAGGGGCAGAGTTTCAGGATTTCAAGGACTCAGGGGAATAGCCCATTCCAAGAGGGAGGAAATTAATGGTGCCCCCACCTTGGACCCTCAGCTGCAGGAGAACAGTGGGGTCCTTTGAAGTTGTTACTTGGCTGTCATGTTCTAAAACCAAAGATTGCAAACCAGCAGTCTGGATTCTAGACCCAGCCTATGGATGAGTTTTGTTTGGTCTCAAAGTGTTGAGCCAGCACTTTATGTTTTATTTTATTATTTTAAGATTTTTTTTTAATGTGGACCATTTTTTAAAGTCTTTACTGAATTTGTTACAACGTTGCTTCTGTTTACATTTTTTTGGTTTTTGGGGCGTGAGATATGTGGGATCTTAGCTGCCTGACGGGATTGAACCTGCACCCCTTTGGCTGGCAAGTGAAGTGTTAAAAAAAAAAAAAGTTAATTAATTTTAATTTAATACTTATTTTAAAATATTTATTTATTTGACTGCTCCAAGTCTTAGTTGCAGCATTTGTGATCTAGTTCCCTGACCAGGGACCCAACCTGGTCCCCTGCATTGGGAGCTGAGTCTTAGCCTCTGGACCACCAGGGAAGTCCCTTGAGCCAGCATTTTTAAAACTATATTTTTTAACATGAAAATACAGATTTCCAGCCTTAAAATCTTAAATTTTTTTAAACTTCCATTTTTAAAAAAAATGACATGTAATCGACATAACACTGTATTCATTTTGGTGTACAGCATAGTGATTTATTATGTACATACTGCAGAATGATCCGGTTAACAACATCATCTTTATACATACTTAGAGTTTTGTTTTTCTTTCCTTTCTGGTGAGAACTTTTAAGATCTACTCTCCTAGCAACTTTCAAACACAATAATTGTATCATTAACTAGAGTCCCTGTGTTGTACATCCAGCCTTTGTGTTTTTTGGCTGCAGTGTACAGCACATAGCATCTTAGGTCCCTGACCAGGGGTCCCCAGCCCCTTGCAGTGGAAGCACAGAGTCCTAACCGCTGGACCACCAGGAAGGTCCCCAACTAGTCTTTTTGAGTAACAGCTTCAGTGGTGCTTGGATCACATTCCCGAGTGGCAGCAGTTACCTGGTGCCTTCAGACGGAGCATGCGTGGTGCTCTGCTGCTGTCCCCACCACTCCCTGTGCTTTCCCTCTGCCACTGCACTCATTTACATTTATTAGTATTGACATCTGGGTTTGGGACTTCTGCTCTAACCTATGTTTCCCACTGCCTTCTTCTAGGTTTCTACTTATTCTCCCCTAATCCTTCAGACCCCGTAAGTAATCAACACGTTTGTCTGTGTCTTCCTGTATGCGGGGCCTTTTCACTTCAGGCCAGGTGGCTGGACTGACCTCCCCCCAGCCAGCCGTATTAGGAAGGGATGCCCGGCTTGGTTTCTCATGATCGTTTATGGCACCTGAACCTTCATTTCCTTCTTCGAGCGCCAAGGGGATCCCCTGTCCTGTCGTTGAGAGGGATGTTTCCAGGATCAGATCTGGAATGCTGAAACATTTTGGCAGAGGAGTGGTGGAGGAGAGCCCAGCTCATTGTGCAAAACATGTGATTCTCTGGGAGACAAGTCCCAAGGCCAGGTGTCAGCTTCTGCCAGAAGCATTGAGCTCAGGAAGGAGGAGGCCTTAGACTCCGAGTTTGCTTGTCCCCTGCCATCCTTGAGGGGTCCCGCGGAGGAGGAAGGGACTCTGGAGATGGCCCGCTGCACACAGCCTGTCCCCAGTGATGTGTGCCCGCTGGTCCTCCTGTCCCCACAGTACTTCAGCACCCTGGAGAACAGCATCGTCAGTCTGTTTGTCCTTCTGACCACCGCCAAGTAAGTTTGGGCTCTGCTTTGGCCTCTGCCTGCTCTCTGGTAGTGCCCAAGGTTGTCTCCTCTTTTCAGCCAAGGGTATTCCACGTCTTGGCGCAGACAGGTGCTCAGGGCCACTGTGAGGGATGGGAGGGGCCTGATGAGCTGAGAGTAGGGGAGGCGTGGGGGAGGGCACGGGAGGCAGAAAGAGGGATGTCCTTAGAGAAAGCAGAGCCTGGCAGACATGGGCCTTGTGGGTGATGCTCTACAAACACAGCTTCCCAGATGTGATGATGCCCTCCTACTCCCGGAACCCCTGGTCCTGTGTCTTCTTCATCGTGTACCTCTCCCTCGAGCTGTACTTTATCATGAACCGGTGAGTGGCCTTGGCTTGTGTCTGTGTACCAGCCCCAGCCATCGCCGTGCTGGGCATTGTGGGGATAAAGTAGGGGTGGCCATCCACCTCCGAGGGCGGAACACAGGGGAAGGAAGTCCTAGACCCTGGTCAGGTGTGGTGTGACTAGGAATTCCCTGTCAGGACTTGAGTTCAGCCGGTTACCAGCAGTAACTAGCCTCTCTGAGTTAGTGCTGCTGCTGCTGACGATGCTAGAGCTTGTCATTCATTCATCACTTTTTCATTTATTTGACTACACTGGGTGGGTCTTCATTTCGGCATGTGGGATCTTTAGTTGTGGCATGCGGGATCTAGTTTCCTGACCAAGGGATCAAACCCGGGCCCCCCGCATTAGGAGCACAGAGTCTTAACCACTGGACCACCAAGGAAGTCCCAGAGCTAGAGTTTAAACCAAAACTACCCTGGAACCTTTTCCTTCTCACGGCAAACATATAATAACTGGAAAAGCTGACACTTATGAAGGCTTAGTCAGGTACTATGCCAAGTGCTTTATGGATAGGGGTTAAATAATTTAACACTCAAACCCTAGATGTCTTCTTATGATTCTCAATTTGTAGTTGAGGAAACTGAGGATCAGACCGATAAGGTGAGTCACCCTTGCCTGCACAGCTCGGGTGGCCAGGTGAGCTGGTCTGGTTCCAGAGCCCTGCTGTTAACCACCCCATCCCACTGCGCGCACATGCCAGGAATGTCCTGTGTATTTCTACCCCGTTTATTAGGAACAACTGGGAAACCCAATACAGAACACGTTCCTTTAAGGACAATGTGCAGTCCCCATGCACACTGGGAACTTTGGAGGTGTTTTTGGAGGCTCGACTGGCCACCAGAAGTGTTCCTGCCATCAGCAGATCACCTTCTCCCAGACCAGGCCATCAGGCTGGTGCTGAGACCACATGAATGCCAGAATTACAAGGAAGAAGACTTACCAAGTCTTACATTTATTTTTATACTTCTCATGAGCATCCCCACACCAGTCACCACATCAGGCCCGGTATAGAAATAGAAAACACTTTCTCTGGGGGTAGACTTGTGCTGCTGCTGCTAAGTCATGTCAGTCGTGTCCGACTCTGTGTGACCCCATAGACGGCAGCCCACCAGGCTCTCGTCCCTGCCTTAAAATGTGATGTCTTAAGCAGGAAAATATTTTCTTTTTTTAATTTCTCAAGACCCAAAATAAGTATGTTGGATATCTGTCTGTATATCTTAGAGTTCTTTTGTACTGTTGTTAGTTTAGAATCCTAAAAATAGCGTTATGTGTAATTATTTGCTTTAACAGGTATTTTGAACTGCGAAAATATAGGGTATGAGTCAGCCATTGGGGATCCAAACCCAGCCTACCACCTGTTTTTGTCAATAAAGTTTTATTGTCATATGTCCACACCCATTCATTTGCATATAGCCTACGACTGCTTTCATGCTACAGGGTTGAGTAAATTCTACAGAGACTATCTTGCCTGCAGAGCCTAACATATTTGCTCTCTGGCCCTTTACAGAAAAAGTTTGCTGACTCCCTTGATCTAAAGGAAAATGTAGGGGGCCAGTTTGAAGGGATGGAAAGGCAAAGAGAGTTCCCCTCAAAATATTTTTGAAAGAAAGTGTTCTCAAAAAGGCTTCTTTCAAATTCTGCTCCTGCCCTCCCATCGCCCTCTGATAATGCAGGCTGTGTTGTCCACATGCTGACTTTGGAACTAGGCAATTCCAGAACCTTGTGCCCTTGGGTGCAGACCACCTCTCACCCCTTATTTCTAGGGCCACACAGACTCAGCAGGAGAAGGAACATGGGGACAGGGGAGGAAGGGACAGCAATGTCCCTCCCTGCTCTGAGGTTGGGAGGGCACAGGATGGACACACAGCCTTCCCAGCCATCACACAGAGGTAAATGGGGCAAAGGCCCCAGTGTGTTCCCCTCACCACTTCTCTCCCCTTGTAAAACTGCCCAGGCAGGGATGAGCTACAAGCAGAGAAGAAAAACTGGGAGAAAATGTAATCATGTTTTCATGAATCGTAGAGGGGAAATTTATAAGCGGCAATGAATGACCTTCCTCTCCTAAGACTTGGAGATGAACTTCCTACACTACCTGGCCAGGGGAGAGGCTCTTCTCAACCTGCCTTTCTGGGGTGGCTGGAGGAGCACCCTCTGGAGGCTGGGGAACTGTTCCCTAGCTCCCTGAGGCCCAGTCAGCATGGGTACCAGGTCTCTGCTCTTCCCTCTCAGCTCCTGGCCGTGGTATTTGACACCTTCAATGACATTGAGAAACGCAAGTTCAAGTCTTTGCTGCTACACAAGCGAACCGCCATCCAGCACGCTTACCGCCTGCTCGTCAGCCTGCGGGTAGGGGGGGCCAGGGGTTGAGCCAGGGAGAGGGGTTGGTCCTTCTTCTCCTGCCCTTCCTCCCCCCACCTCCATCCCACCTCCCAATATCTCCTAAGCGTAGAAGGGCCAGCAGCTTCAGAAACCAGGGATCCTACCCTTGGGAGAACAGAGAGAGAACAGGGTGCCCTGGGATCCCATGTGATGTGGGACATCGGGCATGGCTCCCCACAAGGGAAGGGGCAGCTGGACTCTGTGTTTTCCCGTGTTCCACGTGGCCATCTTCCCTCTCTCTCCAGAGGCCTGCCGGCATCTCCTACAGGCAGTTTGAAGGCCTGATGCGCTTCTACAAGCCCCGGATGAGTGCAGGGGAGCGCTATCTCACGTTCAAGGCCCTGAATCAGAGCAACACGCCACTGCTCAGGTGAGAGGGATCCCAAATGGGTGCAGTATAGCCGAAGGAGACATCGACAAGAGGCCCTGGGGTGACTGGGTAGGCAAAGAGGCTCTTGGAGACTTAGTGTTCTTTGCAGAGCTTTTTGTGCACATAGACGCTATTGCTCAGGATTCTTTTCACAAATGACAAAGTCCAACCCACATCCAATTTAAATTCACAACAAGAAAGGAATGTATTGGCTAGTGGAATGGGCTGGCCCAGCTGCTCACCCTCGAGCCTTGAGCAAGCTGGGATAGTTGCATGTGAACAGATCCACAGGCAACGTGAACAACACACACAGACACACAGCCCTGGCACAGCCTCAGAACGGGCCCCGAGCTGACCATGGTCAGGCTTGGTCTTCTGACTGCTGATGACCAAAACCCTTTTCTTTTCGACTTGAGAAGCAGCAGGCCTGCTGTAGAGATGAGGGCGAGAGAGCTTGGTCTGGGCTGACCTCTCAGCCCCCATTGTTCTAGTTAGTCCTCTGCCAAAGGATGCTCCATCTTTGTCTGTCTGACAGTGGTGGTCATCCGGGGGCTGGCTCTCTGGGGGACGCAAGCCAGTGGTAGTCAGTGTAGACTGAGTGGGTGAAGTACCCATAGTCTGGGGGGAGGAGGAGCTGAAAAGCCAGCAGGTGCCCGTCCCCTGGGCCCCAACGGGCTGGGACTCCCAGACGTCACCCCCTCCACCTCTCGGAGGTGACCATAGGCAGGCGGGTGTGAGAACCACTGAAGCTCTGTGGGACATGCCCTGATTTTTTTTTTCTTTTGCTCTTTCTTGTTGCTTATGACAGCCTGAAGGACTTTCATGATATTTATGAAGTTGCTGCCTTAAAGTGGAAGGTGGGCACTCTCCGAGGAGGGACCAGGCCGATGGTTCCACGGGAGGGAGATGAAGCCGGTCCAGCTCTCGGCTGGGCGCCTTGCATTGTAGAGAGAACAGGTGGCTCCTGGCCAAATCTGCCCATCCCCCTGCAATGTGCCATCCTAGTTCAGAGCCCTGCGTCTCAGACCCTATTAGTCGCTGTGTGGCATCTGGCAGGTTATGGAACCTTTCCAAGGCTTGTCTCGCCTGGGAAGTAGGGCCGTGAGAGTCCTACCCTGCTGCGTTAGTTTCAGGGTCATATTAAATAATGCCAGCGCACAGCACACTGAAAAGGTCGGCAGGCCTCAGCTGGCTTGGTTGTTCTGTAGCTCCCCAAGTATCTTCATGGTTTCCCAAGTTAGTCAGCAGGAAAGGAAAGCAGCACCCTGGCCCCCAGGGCTGGGTTCCATTCCCTGGCCCTAACGCTCTCCCCCTGGCCCTGTTCCTCGGTCAGGCAAAGAGAAATCGAGAACACTGGTTTGATGAACTTCCCAGGACAGCATTCCTCATCTTCAAAGGTAAGGCTGACCTGAACATGGCATCCTGACTGCTGGGGACGAATGGAGGTTTCCAGAGGCCACTGATGAGCGTTTAAAGAATATGACCAGAGTGTGTGTGTGTGTGTGTGTGTGTGTACACGCGAACATGCATATGAACTGTCTGTGTGTGTAAAAGAGAGTGTGATGACCCCAGCAGAAAATTAGTGTTGGACTAGGGAGGGGAATCAGTAACGTAAAAACCAAACAAAAAGGAATTGTGGATTATTTTTTCAACTATTATTGCATAGTTCAATCAATACTGAACTATTATTCAGTGAAGGAAACATATACAAAGTTAGATAATTAGAAGAAAAGGAAAGTCTCCCACACAGAGATAATCAGTATTAATTTTCTGATGTGTTTTCTTTTGTTACGGGTTATTTTCTATGCCCTTTAAAAACAGTAGGGGGGGATTACATTGTACATTCTGTTGTGAAACATGCCTTTTACCTAATAATAGAGTTTTTACCGTCCTCTTGTATCAGGATATATAATTAGTGTATCTGATCTCATAGTGACGCTTGTATCATATAAAATTAAAAATTTTAACATCTGAGCCCACCATATCATTTACCTAGTAGTTTTCTCTGAATTTCATGCCAGTTTTGAAGTTCCACACAGGATATGCTTAGTTCACAGGGGTTATGGTTCAACTGTTTTGAACAAGAGTTAAAATGGCCAGGGTCCCCTGGCGGTCGAGTGGTTAAGATGCCGTGCTTCCAATGCAGGGGGCTCAGGTTCTGTCCCTGGTTGGGGAAGTTCCCCATGCTGCTCTGTGTGGCCGAAAAAAAAAAAAAAAAAAAAAACAGTTAAAATGGTATATCCTATTTTGGGAATTCTCCCAAGATAGGATAGAACTTTGAGCACAGCTGTTACTACTCCATGTTGTTTATGAGTTTTCCATTCCATTGGGAAGAAGTTATTCAAGTGGATGAGTAAACAGTGCTGGGTCTAGGCCAGGAGCAAACTTGAAGTTTCAGGAGTGGCCTGCAAAACCTTGTTCTGTTTTGTCACAGCTCCGGGTTGCCCAGGGTCTTCCCAAAGCAGTTGTTGCCAATGCAGTGTTGTCCGGGGGCATAAGAATGGGCGTTTCTCTGAGAGCAGGCCCTTCCTTTTTCGTCCCCTGGACATAAACACCTCATTTGCTTACATGCATGACATATGTGGTCGGTGATTATGTACTTATAGGTGAAAATTTCACTGTTACCACTTCTTCTCTTCAAACAGGAATTAATATCCTTGTGAAGTCCAAGGCCTTCCAGTATTTCATGTGTAAGTATGAAGTGCCACAGCTCTAGGTCTCTCTCCTCCTGAGTCTTACTGCTCCAGAAGGTGGAGGGGCAAGGGATAAGTCATGCTGTTGGCTTTTTATCAGAGAAAATTCCAAGCACGTGTGAAAGTGGAGGGACCGTCATGAGCATCCACGCACCCAGCCCCCAGATTCAACAGTGATCGTCTCCTGGCTGGTCTTTCTTGTCCGTCTCATCCCCTCAGTCCAGCTCATCACCCCTTCTCCGGACCTGGGGTTTTAGGAATCAAATTCCAGAACCACAGATTGTGGTTGGCTGACACGTCACTTTGACCTGTTTTAATCTGTAGGTTTCTCCCCCATCCATTTTTTTTCCGTCTTGCAGTATTTAGTTGAAGAAAAAGGATTGTTTGTCCTTCAGCCTTGTTTTCGCCTGTTCCTCTGTTGCTTATGTCCCGTAGTTTGGTAGGTAGAGCTAGAGCTGTGTTGTCCAACTTGGCAGCCATTAGCCACGTGCGGCTATTTGAATTTAAGCCAACTAAAATTATAAATTCAGTTCCATCACGGTAGCCGATGTTTGAGCACTCGGTAACCACATCTGGCTAATGATGACCAATGGGACTGCACAAATGCAGACTGTTCTACTCATCCAGAGGTTTGGTGATGTTCACCCTTTCTAAGAAGCTCTGGTCCATGTAATGGGAAATGGTGTTTAGAGATCACAGTCAGAGATGCTAATAGTAGTGTTGCTTGGAGTTGGTTATTGTTTCCAGGACTTTCCGTGGACAGAGGTAGGATTTTGTTTTTTTCTATTTTTTTTTGTAAAGAAACTAGCTTGTAAATTTTTCTTGATATTCTTAATTGAAATTTTGGACTATTGGGTCTTTACCTAACTCCATCATTCTTTCATATCTAAATTCCCAGGCTTAAAATCCTAGTTCCCAGCAATACTGACACAACCACTCACTTGCTGTATCTCACAGTCCACACTGTGTCTCCACACACAGTCCACACGCAGTCTCCAAAGAACAACACCAGCACAACCCTAAGCATGAAAATTGTTAGAAACACCACTGTAGGGATAAACATTTGGATGGCTGTGTCTTAAGGTCACCCGGAATAGTTTTTCTCCATGTGGGTATGTCACCATCTAGGTGCATGTTTAGATTTTTTTCATTTTTTTATTTAAAAAAATTTTTGTTTTTTAATGTTTCCAATGTTGTGTTGGTTTCTGCCTTACAATAACACAAATCAGCCATAATTATACGTATATCCCCTCCCACTTGAATTTCCCTCTCCTCCCATACCACCCCTTTAGGTCAGCATAGAGCACCAGACTGGGCTCTCTGTGTTAACAGCAGCTTCTCACCAGGGTCCACTCTACACGATAATGCGTCTGTGCTGTTGTTTTCTCCATTGGTCCCACCATCTGCCTCCCCGACTGTGTGCATAAGTCCATTCTCGACATGTGCATCTCCATTCCTTCCTGCAGATAGGTTCATCAGTGCCATTTATTTCATTAAAAAAAAAAAATGTTAGGGGACTTCCCTGGCAGCCCAGGAGTTAAGACTCTGTGCTCCCCACTGCAGAGGCCGGGGGTTTGATCCATGGTTGGGGGAACTGGGATCCCACATGCTGTGTGGCATGGCCAAAATAAAATGGAATGATGGCACATTTAAAAATTATTTTAGAGATTGCTTTGTACATTTAATTTGCTTTATAATTATGTAAATATATATATATATGTGATTACAAGTCAGATCTACCAGACAAAATATACTCACGAAGTCTCATTTAATCCTATCACCTCCCCCAGTGGGTAACTTTTATTATACTTTATCCTTCCATTTTTAAAACTGTAAGTACATGCATATATGCACATTTTCCTGTCTTACATAAACTAGCACAGTTTATACACTTTTTTCAACTTTGCTTTTTTTCAGTTAACAATATGTCCTAGAGATCACACCACATTAATAATAGAGATGTTCTTCATTTTTTTAATATTTAACTGTTTAATTCCTGATGATAGTTTTTTCTTTCTTTTCTATGGGTATTATACATTTACTTCATGAGTTTTTTTTTAACTTCTGTTTTATTTTTTTTAATTGTGAAAGTGTGATAACACATTTACAGGAGACTTGGAAAATACAGAACAAAGTTACGCATGGTTCCATTATATATTACAATTGTAGATTATATATTATATATTACAATTAAGTAGATACAGTAAGATTCTTAGTTGGAGTTTCAGTATCAAACTCTTCAAAAATTTAGTGATATAGATAGAAAAGTAGAAGGATATAGTAGACCTGAAAAGCCCTATGAACCAGTCCAACTTAAGATTTATGGTTGACAGTATACCATTTCATGGATGTACCATAGTTTACTCATCCAGCCTCCTGTCCATCATTTAGGCTGTTTTTCCAGTTTCTCTGCAACCACAAATAGCTCTTCAGTAAATAGCTTGCAGCATACATCATTCTGTTTTTGCCAGTGTCTCTTTGGGGTGGATCCCATGAGCAAGATTGCTAGACGAAAGGCCAAGTGCATGTGCAAGTTTGCTAATTAGTTCCTGGAGTCATTGAAAGGGCAGATGTCTCTAGGGAGAAACAGATGTCATCAGTACTCAAACCCTGTGTATGTGGTCCATCTTATACATCAGCTTGGAATAAGCTGCAGGTTTTATGGAAACAGTTTTTAAATTTGTATCAGTTAAAATAGTCCAGTTGCTTACAGTGTTTTTAGTTTCTACTGTGCTGGAGCATCTTAACTGGCATCCCTACAGTGACACAGAGCATGTCTTTAGAAACCTGTAGCTGTTTTCTAAGTGAAACCACTGGTCAATGTAGCTCATGGTAAAAGCACTAAGCAGGAAGTCACCTGTTATCTGGGTGTAGGGAGCCACCCTGCATTCTCTGAGTTGCCTATAAACTAACCAGGGGCTGCAGCTGTGACCTGTGGATTTCCGCACCCACCTGTGCTCTCTCTCTCATGAGCCTGTCTGTTGCAGATTTGGTGGTGGCGGTCAACGGGGTCTGGATCCTCGTGGAGACCTTCATGCTGAAAGGTGAACCTAGCAAGGGGACCAGCCTGGCATGTGGGCACACCTGTTTTTTTTTTTTTTTTTTTTTTTTTGAGATATTTATTTATTTATTTGCAACTGTGCTGGGTCTTTGTTGCTGGGTGCGGGTTTTCTCTAGCTGTGGAGAGTAGGGGCTTGTCTCCATTGCGGTACACAGGCTTCTCATTGCTGTGGAGCACAGGCGGGCTCTTCAAGCATGGGCTTAGTTGCTCCCTTGTATATGGGGTCTCTCCCGACCAGGGATCGAACCCATGTCCCCTGCACTGGCAGGCAGATTCTTAACCACTGGACCAGGGAAGCCCCTCGCCCACCTCTTCAACTGCTGCCCCTCTTCTTACAGGTGGGAACTTCGTCTCCAGGCACGTGCCGTGGAGTTACCTCGTCTTTCTGACTAGTAAGTCTCTGGCATGGCCTTGCTCGTGTCCTTGCCATTGGCTGGATCCTCCTTCTGGGTTAGGGTCTCGTGGCTCTTCTCTAAAGCGGGGAAGCGACAGCAGCAGGAAGCAAAAATCGAGTCTGATTCTCCCCCGTCCCTGTTCTAAACTTTTTGGTGGTTGCCCACTGCCCTTCGGACCAAGTCCCTGTGCTGGGCGTGACTCACAGGGCCACGTGGGGCCCCTTCAGCCTTCATCTGAGGCCTCGTCTCTCACCAGCACCGCCCTCCCCCCCCCGCTTT
>SJXQ01010787.1:33533-56783 GCA_006408695.1 Aepyceros melampus | reverse complement strand
AGGGGGGTGGGTGGGTGTGTGTGTGTGTGTGTGTGGCAGGGGGTGTGGCTGTGGTGGGGTGTGGGGCTGTGGCTGTGGGTGTGTGGGGCTGTGTGTGTGTGGCTGTGGCTGTGCTGGGCCTTAGTTGTGGCACGCAGACTTAGTTGCCCCGAGGCATGTGAGATCTCAGTTCCCCAACCAAGGATCGAACCCACAGCCCCTGCATTGGAAGATGGATTCTTAGCCACTGGTTGGTGATTAGTTGCTCAATCGTATCCAACTCTTGGCAGCCCCATGGACTGTAGCCCGCCAGGCTCCTCTGTCCATGGGATTCTCACAGAAAGAATACTGGAGTGGGTTGCCATTTCCTTCTCCAGCTTAATCACTGGACCACTGGGGAAGTCCCCTGTCCCCACAAGTTTTAGTGACTTTTTTTTGGCTGGGGGTAGTGGGGGCACCTTTGCAGAAGCCAGAGGAGCTGGCACCAGGGCCCAGACTCCGGCAGGTCCCTGTAACCTCCTCATTCTTCCCTAGCAAAATACTTGGTGTTTCTGGGACGGAGATCAAGGACCAAAAGTGACCTGAGCCTAAAGATGTACCAAGAGGAGATTCAGGTAGGACCGTGCCCCCCGACCGTGCTGCAAGCTCCTCCTGCCTGGGAGTGGTCCTCCCCACTGCCAGGTGGGGGCCGATCTCCAGTCCCCGTCTTGAGTTGTGGGGCATGCTCGGTGGGGAGCTATGGGATTATCTACTGGAACCACCACCAGTGGTGCTTCAGGGCTCAGCCTTGAACCCTTGAAGCATTAGTTCCCCAACACAGGTAGCCCCCCATCTGTTCTTCTGCATGTCACTGACCTCATCTCCTTCTCATCCTCTGAGCCAGAACCGAGAAGGAAGCACGCGCAGCAGGAGACACAAAGGGCAGAGGGAGCATGGCGGGGGTTGGTTCCTGGCCGGCTTGCCAGGACCAGCCTCTTCAAAGAGGGGAGTTAGGAGGCGCATGAAGAGTCACGGAACTTTATACAACTTGTGAGCTCCAGGTTTTTCGGGTGTAAGATAAGGACACCCAGCTCAAAGGGGAGATACCATGGAGGGTTGTGGGGGGGCACATCTCTTTGTGAACCACACAGATTATGTTCACAAGGGTGATTACTACCTGGGCCTCATTTACAAAGAGGATTGTGCAAAGCACATTGGACAAGGAGGTTTGCACACCTCTAATTAGGGAAAGACTGCACAGTAATTTTTCCAGTTAGGAGCACAGTCAGCCTTCCCAGCAGGTCTGGGGGTGGTGTTCAGTCCCAACTGGGTGGCACTGGCAGCAGCCTCTCTGCTGCCACCCACAGCAGGTGGAGGCCCCAGTGCTGCCCGGCCTGGGTGACCCCCATCAGGCTGGGGTTAGCTGGCAGGACTGGGGTGGGACCCACTCAGCACCCTGTCTGCTCTCTTGCTTTAGGAGTGGTATGAGGAACACGCCCGCAAGCAGGAGGAACAGCGACAGCTCAGCAGCTGCGTGGTCCCTGCCACCCAGCAGCCTCCAGGCAGCCGCCAGCGCTCCCAGACATCACCTAAGCCCAGCCTGCAAAAGCCATCTCTTCTATGCAATAACACAATAGTATTATTTTACTACAGTGTATCAAAGTAATGTATGTGTATATATGTAATGTTATATATATATACACATCCATATATATATGCACATATTTATATACAGAAAGGAGAAAAAGGCCGACAAGATGGGGTTTGGTTTATAACCACCTTACCCTATTTAACCCTGGAAGTCGGCTGCTTCTTGGGGGCAGTTAGGCCACCAAGAGCGGCTCTTAACATGGAAGGCTCCTGAAGGCCCCTTCACAAGAGCACGTGAATGGACCTGCCAATCTCTGCAGGGCTGGACTTCACAGTGGGCCCACGTGCCTGTCACACCGTCTTCCTGACGCTGCTCTCAGAATCCTTCCCCGCCCAGCAGCCTCCCCACTGACCTGCCCTATGGCCCAGGGCTCCTGTGTCCTGCTTTGGGGACAAAACCACTTAGGAAGGAAAGAGCCCACATCCTCGGGTTGGTATTTCTCCAGATGTGATAATGGAACGGGTGTTCCCTTGGGAAACCAGTACCCAGCAAGCACCTACCGGAATGAGTGATCCGGGCCGTGGGTACTCCATGTGGTCAGATCTCAGCCAGCGCTGGGCGGCCAGAGATGCTATATCCTGGCTCCATGAGCCTTCTCACCTACCGTAAGTTTCAACCCTTGTTGCTGAAAATGCTTCTAAAATGGTCCATAAGAGGAAGAGAACGGGCCAGTGGCTACCACCCCAGACCACGTCCTAAAGTGAATGGGCTTTCTCCTTAAATCCCTTTGCCTTAGGATTGTCCTGTTCAAGCAAAAAGATACTTTGGTTAATTCAGGATTCTGCCAAGGACCGTAGCAGGTCCTTCACGTGTGTGTGCGCCGAGGGAAGGGAACAAAAAGCAGAGGCTCACCTCAGGCCGCCCACGGCCACCCAACTCGTTGGTCCCCTCGGCCGGCTCTACCCTCACTGTGAACAAGCCACTCCCGGTGGACTTGACTGAGGTGGGAGCGAGGCTCGGCTCACTCCAAGGTTTCCCCATCCCAGGAGGAGGTTCTGATGGCCCCTCAGTTTCCTGGGGACCTTGGGCGAATCCTGAGATGGGAGTGCCTGCGGGGCGTGAATGCACGGCAGGGCAGGGTTAGCGGTGATGGCTCCCGGGGCCTGCACACTGGTGCAGGAGGCAGCATGCAGGGAGGACGGGGCGGGGGAGGAGCCCCCACTGGGCGTCCTGCACCAACCGCAGCTCTCCAGCTGCCTCCCTGAGCTAGGAAGGCAGGGGCCAGAGCTTCCACCCTCCCCGCATTCTCTTTCCAGCGGGGCAGGACCCGGCTCCCTTCCCCACCTCCATGGCCAAGTCTTGACTGCAGCCTTGGAGGGCTAATCGCCAGAGCCAGCATCCCATAGCTCTGCCCCTCATCAGGGGAGGAGTGGTGGTGTTTTTTTTGTTTTTTTTAAGCACAGCCCTTTAGGGAAACAAACCAATCACTGAGAACCACTAAGGTTCCCACCAGGAATCAGGAGACGGACATTGTCCTCCTCATCTCTGGGGAGTGACAGGCTGCTGCAGGCAGCTTGGCACCAGGCCCAGGCCTGGACCCCTTCCCCGCTCCAGAGAAGGAAATTTATTTGCACAACCGGGTGCCTTTTAGCTTTTGTGTACTGAAACGGGCATTCTGGAAGCAGGAGGCAAGGGGCAGCCTTGAAAGGAAGGCATGAGTCCTCCGATCTCAGCATCTGCCTAAGAGGGGTGCCAGGGAGGCTGAGCGCACTCTCCCATCCCTAGAGTGATGGCTGCTACTAGGAAGAGTGGGGTTGAGTCCAGGCTTCCCACCCCTGTCCTGCAAAAGGCCCTGTTTTTAGTCAGGGACAGGATGGAGGCCAAGTGGCAACAGTGCTGATGGCCCAGACTCCAGCCCCTGGTGGGCGCCCTCATCACTGAGGCCAAGGACAGCTGTCCCGTGGGGTCACTGGGGGCCTCCTCGGGTGGACCCTCCAACTCGCACACAGGCCATCGAGCAGGGAGCGGGTGTCACTCGGGCTGTGAGCTCACCCAGCTCAGACACCCTCTCACCTCAGCTCGGTGACACCGATGTGAGGCGTGCCAGCCTGCTCTGGGTCCCTTACCACCTATCAGTCAGTGTCTGATGGCCCTGTGCCCTGACCCAGCCTTGGGGGGGGGACACCATCCGGCCCCTCCTCCTTGCTTCCCTCCCCTAACCCAGCCTTACTCCACACCATGTGACAATCATTTTGTATCGGTAGTGGGAACGATGTTGTAAGGTTTTGTATGTCGGCGATTTGTTACCTAGAAAACCCACCATGTCTGCGGATTTCTGGCATATTAATAAAGAACCTCCGCTTTGTACATGTGGCTGCTGCCTCGTGACTTCCAGCAGGCACCACGCAGTGGCTTCCACGATCGTGGGGAGCAGGGACAGGACCCAGCCGTGCTGGTCCACGACACCACCTCAGCCCCACCCCTAGACGCGCCACAAAGTCCAGATCCGTCAGGCCCAAGAACTTTCGGCCCTGGATCCAACTGCCTGTCACCCTGGCCCGGGTTAAGAAGAACTAGTAACAGCTGGGTGTATGTAATTTTCTGTATCCTTGAAATATTTAATAATTATGTTCATTGGAAGAAAAGACAGTCAAATCCCTTTACTGCTGGCCTAAGGCATTGAGCAAACGGAAAAAGGCCTATTAAAAAGGGGGTCACTGGCTGCCAGTAGGAAGGCACCCGGAGTGCTCGCCACCCTCCCAGAGCTTGCAGGCAGGGGAACCCCAGCCCAGGGCTCCCCCTGAGGTAGGCACCGGGCACGTCAAACCGACTCCTGTTTTGCAGCTAGGGAAACCTCGGAAGCCAGCAGACAGTTCTAGAGGCAGAGCCTGGAGCTGCACCGTCTACTTTGGAGCTGCTGATGGGCCATTGCCGCTCGCTGCCATTGAGGAGCAATACGTATTGTGATTAATTTCACCGTTTTCTTTTGGCTTTATTAGCATGGCGACTGAGAAATTCACAGTTAGGGTCATGTCTCCTATTTTTCTGCTGGACAGTGCGCTCCAAAACTCAGAACACTATGTATGCTGACCCGACACGGGCGATCTGCCAGGTCCGAGGCACCCTGATTCCCTAAACCCTGGTTTGGCAGCCCTCTGAGCCCTGAGAAACATCGCAGGAAGGCAGCAAGGGGTGACTAACCACCTCCAGCCCTGAACTCTTCGGGGTCTTCCAGAACCAGCCTGGAAGGCACCCAGGCTTCCCCCTTCGACCCAGACCCCGACCTTCAAAAGAGGCTCTGGAGGTAATGTAAGGGCGTCTTCCGCGGGCCGCTGGGACTCTGTCCACAGGGAAGCCCCGTCGCCACAGTCCCAGAAACAAGGTTTGACTGTCCTCACTGCGCACGGCAGTGACCTAGAATCTTTGGCAGAGCGCGCGGCCCCCACGAACCTACAGCCCGTTCACGGCTGGGCCGCGTGGGTTCCGCAGAAGGCACTTCATCCGTCTCACCGCCTGCAGTGACACCTCCCGACCACCAGGCGGACCCTGGCGCAGCTTCACTCACACAGTTTTCAAGTGAATCACTCCGAATTCAGTGAGCAGGGCCACCACGAGGAAGGCCAGGTAGAGGAGCAGCAGGCAGCAGCCGTAAACGCGGCTCAGCTGGAAGCACTGCAGCGGGACCAAGGCCAGGGAACAGACGAGGCTGAGGCCCAGGGTGCCGGCCAAGATCCACACCAGCAGTCCGCCCGGCTCCAGCTGCGAGGGGGACGGGAGAGGGGCTGCGTTACAGTCAAACCGAGGCTTGAGGGCCCCTCCTCAGGGACCAGGCAGGGACTTTCGGCCTCCCTGTGAGACAGCTCCCCCAACCTGGAGTTCAATGTTTTTAAACCACCTGAACGTGAACGTGCACATGCTCAGTTGTGTCCGACTCTTTTGCGACCCCCAGGGACTGTAGCCCCCGACGCTCCGCTGTCCATGGGAAAGAGTCCCCTTCCCACTTCTTTCCCCTCCAGACTTAGCACCTATCTAACACATATGGAAGGCTTAACCCTAGGCACTACACTAGGTATTTCGCACCACCATGCCCTTTCATCCCCCCATCGTGTAAGATCACCAATCCACAGTCGAGGAAAGCGAGTATAGCTGGCCCTTGAACAGCCCTGGTTTGAACTGCCTGAGTCCACGCGTGTGGGTTTCTTTCAACCATAGTATCCGTACTCTCATTTCACAATCTTTAAGCCAAGGGGGGAAAGTCCATTTTGGATTAGAGATCACAATATATGGAATCTAAAGAGCTAGGGTTTGAGACTTCCTCCTGGTCCAGTGGCTAAGACTCCGTGCTTTCAGTGCAGGGGGCTCGGGTTTGATCCCTGGTCAGGGAACTAGATCCCATATACTGTAGTGAAGAGCTGGTATAGACAAATATTAAAAAAGAAAAACAGCTAGAGTTTGAGTCCTGATTCTATCCTAACTCTTTCAGTATCCTGCCCCTAGACCATTCATTTATCAATTCCTTTGCTTTTGAGGCTGGAGAAGGAAATGGCAACCCACTCCAGTATTCTCACCAGGGAAATCCCATGGACAGGGGAGCCTGGCGGGCTGCAGTCCATGGGGTTGAAAAGTGTCGGACACTCAGTGTCACTCACTCACTCGCTTGCTTTTGAGGCAGAGACAGCAGATTTGTGACATATGGGGCGGTCAGCACCCCTAATTCCTGCATCCCTAATTCCTGTCAAGGATCGACCGTAGCACATGACAGCCCAAATCCGAAGTCCAAGCTCTTACCCTCCCTTGCCTTCCCATACAGCAACATATGACCACACAGATGTGTGGGTACCCATGTGCACCAAAAGCCCCGTGTATTCTGCAACCAGACACAGGACCAGACAGTAGGTACATGTTTAAGAGCAACCTGCTTTTCAGCCAACAGAACAGCGCGGACTTCCTTCTGTGGTAACCTCTTGTGATGCCCTGTGTCTTACGCAATTAACTGCAGGAGCATTTCCTAAAGTCAGCACAAAGGCAGAGGAAATGCTGACTCACACTCCACACGGAGTCAAAGGAAAGAAACAGGGCCCCCAGGGGGGCCAACCCTGAAGCTCATTATCTGGAGCTGAGAATCAGGAATGAAAGGAACCTATTAAACCCATGAGAAGTATAAACAAAATCTGCAGAGGGTGTTTACCCTTAGAAAAGTGAACTCTTCCAGCAGAAGCTATTTGGCTTATGGGTGTGGCCACTGTGAAAGGCTGGCCCACAGCCAGTTCATTACACATCCTCCTTGCGGCTATTCAAGAACTAGCTGCCTCCCAGAGAAAGAGCTGGGCAACTTTGTTCCCGCGAATGACTCCATCATTCAGCGGCACATTCCAAGTGCTTCACAAGATTCACCTTAAAACTGTCCCCTGGACCACACGCCCCACCCCATCTTCATCCTTTCCTGGTTTGGCCTCGGAATTCGAGTGCCTGGGAGTGTAAACTCTGGGCAAATCTGGGTCACACCTGCCTTGCATGGGGCACTATGCAATATTTCCAAAGATAAAAGCTCACCTAGGAATCCCAATTTCTTCTTGAAAAAAGCTGGAAGATCTGGCCATAGGGAGGCCCATCCAAGTCACCTACACAATGGTGTTACCTGCCCCCAAGTAGTTGTTTTCTTGCTGAGGACCTGTCCCTCCAGGGTACTAACTTTCATATGTCTCCAGGGAGTGTATTTTAAAATGCAGATCTCCAGCCCACCAGCCCCTGGAATGCCAGGGTCAAGAGGTCTCGTGTACCCCCAGGGATTTTGCAGGGCCCCTGGAATCCACAGAGCCTCTTCTGCTCTGTGCATTTCAAATCTATGGAGGTTCCTCCCTTCTGGGGCTGTGGTCAACTCTCTCATCCCAGCCTGTCCTCTCCCAACAGGGGTGGGAGAAGGTGTTCAGCCTGGCCCTTATCTCATGTGTGCTTATCCAAGAAGTTGGGGGTGGGATCAACCCATTTCACAGGTGAAGAAGCTGAGGCTTAGAGACCCTCAGAGTTCTACTTCAAAGTCCTATAACAAGACACTTCGGTGATGAGACCAAGCCTGGAGTCCAGAGCCTTCCTGCCCCCTTCTCTCAAAGCCACGTCTTATTAATATTACTCCATGACCTTGCAAGGAAGACTTTTAACCCTACATGCAAAATATTTTAAAGATATGCTACAAATCAGACATCACACATTTCGACAAGTCCTCTCCCCAGTAAGTGTAACCTACTGAGATGTGAATGGTGTCTGGTCCAGAGCAGGGAGGGGAGGAGGAGAAGAGACCCTCATGAAGCGGCTCCTTGTTGAATCATCCAGTACTTACCTTCACCTCCATGTGGCCCCTGGAGATCTGGAGCAGGCAGCCCAGCCCCACTCCCACCAGCATATCTGCAGTCCAGTTCAGGAAGTCTGTTGGAACATAACACCCATAACCCCGACACACAGCCCACTGATCTCTGGCTGCAACCCGCTCCCTGCCCTCAAAAGCCCTTGCTGAGGAAACATCCTTAGCACCTCTAAGAGTGTCCAGTGTACATTTTGCCTCAATCTGTAAAGCTCGCAGGAAGTGACAAATACTTGGGGCCTGGTGAGACAGAGAAACAGAGGTCATGTGAAGTGACTGGGAGGACTCGTGATGGAGCACGGCACAGGGGACATTGCTCCAGCCAAGGTTCAATCCTTCCCACCCCAACCTGAGAGGTCAGGACAGGCCACAGCCCTACAGCCTGGAGCAGGTCACAGCGGCAACAGGCCGTGACAAACGGCAGGAGGCATCTGCACACAGGTGGCACAGCTGGCACGCGGCAGTGCTGGAACTGGGACCCAAGACTGCTTGGATTCCAAGCCCTGCCTTTCTCACAGCCCCAGGCTGCCTGACACTCTCTTTTCTATATAGACCAGGCAAATGAAAGCCTACAGGACATCCGGCCCACTGTCTGCTTTTATTAATAAGGTTTTATTGGGACAGTCAGGCCCATTCGTTCATGTATTGCCCACGACTGTTTTCACAATTCAGTAGAAGAGTTGAGGAGTGGCAAGAGAGTCCTATGGCCCACAAAATCTAAAATATGTACTCTCTGACCCTTTAAGAAAAAGTTGCCCAGAATTCCCTGGTGGTTCCACAGTTTAGAGTTGCTTGCTAATGCAGAGGACGTGGGTTCGATCTCTGGTCCAGGAAGACTCCACATGCTGCAGGGCAGCCAAGCCAGTGTGCCACAGCTACCAAGCCTGCAGGCTGCCACTACTGCAGCCCACGCACCCGGGAGGCCACGCTCTGCAACACGAGCAGCCACTGCAACAGAAGCCCGCGTACCGCAGCTAGAGGGCAGCTCTCGCTTGCTGCAACTAGAGAAAGCCTGTGCAGCAACAAAGGCCCAGCACAGTCAGGAACAAGTAAAAACTTAGGGGGAAAAAGAAGAAATGTGCCAACCCTGACATCCATAAGAGGGAGAGAGGTCTTCCACAAGCTTAGTGTGTGGCTACCTACTGATAATACCTCTGCCCTAAGAGGATGAATAGCTGCCGTCACTGCTGATTAGCAAGCACTTCTGTCACTTCATTCCATCTTTACAACAACCAGTCCTCTCAATATCCCCATTTTATAGATGAAAAAGCTGAGGCTCAAGCAGCCGAGTCACCTGCCCCAGGCGTTCCCGTGAAAGCCCGTCCCAAGGGGGCGGAATAGAGGCCACCCTTAGCTCCCAGCACTGAGGGAAGGGCAGCCGCACAAAGGATACTGAAGATGATGCCACCGAAGCAGGCCGAGAACGCCATCCTCGGGTAGCCCTGGCGGGCCAGCGTGAAATCTGAGAAGACATCTGTGTGGAAACAAGAGAAGGCCTTGAGTGGTACGGGACTTCCCGGGCCCTTGTCAGTCACTTCTTCCTTCATTCTTACCCAGTCATCCAGTCAACAAACACTGGCGAATGTCTGCCTGACTCTGGCGCTAGCTTGTCTGGGTGCCGTGGGAGGCCACACTGTCCCGTAAGACACGATTCCCTCCTTAATTCCTTCACCTGCTTGCTTCCCACCAGGGGCAACCTTGTGGGTGCGACAAGCCGGCGCCAGTCTTTCACCCAGGTCCTGACCCTGCTGGCACAGCGCGCGTAGGCTACGTCACTTCGGTCGTGTCCGACTCTGCAACCCTGTGGACTGATGTAGCCGCCAGGCTCCTCTGTCCACGGAAGTCTCCAGGCAAGAATACTGGAGCGCGTTGCCATTTCCTCCTCCAGGGCATCTTCCCGACTCAGGAAGCAAACCTGTGCCTCTCGTGTCTCCTGCACTGGCAGATGTGTTCTTCACCACTAGTACCACCTGGGAAGCCCCAGCATACACAGCACCGCTGTGCAGATTAGGAAAAGAGACCCAAAAAGGCAAGTGGAAGGAGAGCTAGTTTTGGGGCCTTTGCCCCTTGTCAGCATGCCTTTGGGCCAAGTACAACCTGATTAACCGTACTTGTAGCTCTAACCAAAGAAGGATATACGTATTGGATTGGCCAAAAAGTTCATTCCACTTTTTCTTTACTGTCGAATGGAAAACTCCAAATGAATTCTTTGGCTAACTCAATATGTATGCATGAATGCCTACCCATGCCACACCTATGGGCATGGGTAGGTGTTGCTCAGCCGGATATATTCTGCTGGTTGACTGCAATGAGCTCCGTGTCCTGCCTGAACTCTGGGGGAGCCATCAAGTATCTGTGCATCAGCAAGGAGAGAAGACACTGGAGCTTCTACAGTCTCAGATACAGTCCAGACCATCCCACTTGAAGCCCAGTGATGGTCACTCCAAAGACACTCAGTAGGCACTGAGCGCTGCTGAGGGCGGAAGCCTGGAAGCCCTGCCCACATGTCATTCTGGTGGGGGAGCAAAGAGCAGTGAGGCAGCCGTGCTCGTTCCAGAAGCCCACCCGGCCCCGAGTCACCTCCGATGCTGTTCCCCCAGGCCAGCAGCGTGAGCCCCAGCACGGTGTTGCTCAGCCGGAACACCACGCCCAGGGACCGGAGGATGTTCACCACCTCTGTGGCAGCTGCGTTGATCCACAGGGCGCTGGTCAGGAAGCCCAGGAAAGCGAAGAGCTGGGGGAGGGCACAGGAACACGGCCTCAGTTCCTCAGCTATAAAATGGGACGATCATAGTACCTACCTTGTGAGGCAGTCATGAGCATGAGTTAGCTGTGCAAAGCAGTTAGAGCCTGGCATACAGTAAGTGCTCAATAAAATGCTAGCGCAGCATTAACATTTTGTCAGAAAGGGGTACATCACAGCTCTCATCAGGCTTCTGGTCAATGGACCAAATGCCACCCCATCACCACAAAAAGAAACTCCGTACTTGTGAGCAGGTGCTCCCCAGCCCACCCAACCTTCCTCGCAGCCCCTGGAAACCACTCTGCTTTCTCTCTCTCTGGATTGGTTTATTCTAGACACGTCATAAAAACGGCTTCATCCAGTATGTGGGCCCTTGTGACTGGCCTGTTTCACTCAGCATCATGTTTTCAAGGTGCATTCATCTTGGAGCACGTGTGAGTACTTCGAAAACTAGGAAGAAACACTGGCTAACGTTTCTCTGGGGTTCCCTGGTGGCTCAGTGGTAAAGAATCTGCCTGCCAGCACAGGAGACACAGATCCAATCCCTGGGATGGGAAGATCCCCTGGAGAAGGAAATGGCAACCCACCCCAGTATTCTTGCCTGGAGAAACCCATGACAGGAGGAGCCTGGTGGGCTACTCTGTCCACGGAGTCACCAAGAGTTGGACGTGAGTGAATGACTAAAAAACAGCAACATTTCTCTAAATAATCAATTTGCTGAAAATTCAAATTCCTTTGGGTTCAAATTCAGAGTTTCTAAAAATAAAGACTAGAATTTTTAAAAGCAATAATTAGTTTTAAGTAAACTTTAGAAAAAAATTCTCTGGACAAACTGCCTATAAAATTATTTAGCATCCTGCAGAATGGAGAGAATGGTGGTGGGGGAAACACGCCCAAAGACAAAACAATTCCACCATTGGGATGTGATCATCAGGAACTCAGGTGCTTTCTGGTTACAGTGGTGGAAAAGTCTGGTAGATCTTCAAAAAAGTGAACAAACAGTTCACATTTGACCGACCAGTTTCACTCCTAGGACGACAGCTAAGAGAAATGAATCATTTCTACACAAAAATTCTAAACCAATGGTCATGGCAGCATTATTCATAATAGCTAAAAGTGGGGAAAAAAACCTGCAGGGTTCATTCATGGATGAATGGAGAAACAACATATGCTATGCCTGTACAATCGAACAGTAGTCTGCCATGAAAAGGAATGAAGTCCAGACACAGGTGACAACATGGACACACTTGAAAACATTTTGCTAAGTGAAAGAGGGCAGGCGACAAAAGCTACATATTGTGTGATTCCATGTATGTGAAATATACAGAACAGAAAAATCTGGAGGGACTGAAAGACTGTGCGGGCCAGAGGATGATGGGGGAGGAGGAGAGGGACTGTCAACGGGTACAGGGCTTCTTTTTGGGGTGATGAATCCCAAATGGTGGTGATGGTTGTACAACTCCATGAATATAATGGAGTTGCCATTTCCTTCTCCAGGAGATCCTCCCGATCCTGGAGAGAACCCAGGTGAACCCAGAGAGTGAACCCAGGTCTCCTGCATTGCAGGCAGACTCTACCATCTGAGCCATCGAGGAAGTCCTATGAATATAATAAATACAGTTAAATTGTACGCCTCAGATGGGTGACTTGTATGTGTGTATGAATTGCAATTCAATAAAATGAAGTTGTTACCAAAGAAAAAAAAAGGAACTTGAACAGGCACAAAATCTCTTAAAAGTAGCCTTAAAGACCTGTTATCATGGAAAGTGATTAGTGGCCTAACAGTCCCAGGATATCTGCCTGGGAGACTTCAGTGTCCCCCCTCCCAGTTTGGAGAGCCGAGGTTTCTTACCCAGTGAAACCTGGGGGGCTCGCTGTTGGATGTGGCAAAAAAGGTCACTGCAGCCAAGGCTGTGCCTGCAATCACCACCACGGCCCAGACGGGAAAGAGGCCACCTATTTCATAGACGCCATCTGCAGAGGGATGAGAAAGCGAGCTGGTCCTCTCCACAGCTTCAACTTGGCACCTCCTCCTGAAAGCCCCTTGGCATGATGGAGAGGGTGTGGAGGGGGGTAAAACCCACAGATAAAACTCAAACAACTGTTTGGATATAAGGTAGAGATCTCCTGTGTGCCAGCCCTGTCCTAGGCACTTCAGAAAGACAGAGAAATTGAAGACATAGCCCCTGCTCTTGAGCTACTCACACTGGAAAGACAAACATGAAAAACAGACTCTCCAGCCTGGAACTAAGAGAGGAATGGTTAAGACCACTCACTCCTGATATCCTTTCTCATGCCCAAGGCAGACATCACTAATCAACCATGATGCTTTGGTCCACCTGAGCTTAAAGGGAGCACCCTCCAGCCAGGCATTACCAATGGATAAGCATGGCTCCATGAGATGACCTGTACAGTCGAACTCAAACTTACTAATTCTGCCTCTCTTGAGAAGTCCACTCTATGAACCAATCCAAAGTTACAAAGGTTTTAGAGGTTTCATGTTAAAACACCTGAGGGAGGAAACCCTGCAGGCTGGCAGAACACTCTAGAAATTTCCATATACCATCCTTTCATCACCAGTCTTAAAGGCAAGAGATGATTCAACTGCCCAGACACATGTAACAAGACTTTTTTCTTTCTTTAGTCCAACTCATGGGCTCATAAACATCAGTGCACTAAGGATAACTTAGGGGGCTGAATATGTAAAATCATGCACACCATACATGGCAGGAGATTGTGGGGGGCAATTCTGACGATGTGACTTTCACTTGCAGAGCTGGCTTTGTAACTTGACACCTGGGTGAGAGGTCCTTTCTCTGTATTTCTCAGTCCTGTGCTGGAGGCATTTCAGGAAGAGAGAGGAGCATGGTGGTTAGGAGGGTCTTCTTGGAGGCTGAGGATGTGAGCTGAGCTGTAAGCAGAGGGGGGCACAAGGGTTCCACGAGCAGAGGGAAGAGATGGAAGGGAAGGAATTGAGCAGATTTGTGTCACCAAAACTAGATAAAGGGCTGGGGAAGGTGGCTGGCTCGGGATCTCGGAGATCTCGAATGATGGCTGGCAGACGTGGCCTTTTTCCAAGAGGCACTGGGGAGCCATGGAGGTCTTAGAGTCGGGGAGTGATTGCAACATGTGACAAGTGGCGTGTTAGAAAGATGGTCTGGGGGCTTCCCTGGTGGTCCAGTGGTGAGACTGTGCTTCCACTGCTGGGGGCACGGGTTTGATCCCTGATTGGGGAACTAAGATCCTGCATGCTGGGTGGTGTGGAAAAAAAGAAGAAGAAAGAGGGCTCTGAGGGTGGCCTTGAGAAGGAAGATGAAAGTTGGCAGTGAGATTGGGAGGTTTGACTGGTGGACACGTCACCTCCTTGGGCAGGTGACCGCCTGCTGGGCTGACCCCTGGATGGAGAGAACCCCCAGACCTTGGGCAGGGTGCCAAGTCTGGGGGTTCTCTCTATGCAGGGATCAACCTGGAAGGGGTCACAAATGCGTTAGCCTGAACCAGTCTTTCCCCAGCATGGACCTGCTACCACTAGACGGTGTTGGGGCAGGTGGATAAGACACTAAATATCATAGAATCACATCTCAGTAAACGGATTCCCTCTTCAGTACTCTCACTGTAACAGATTTAAATATCTTAAGTGTACTGGAAACAAGGCTGGTTTCCTATTGATGCCGGTGAAACAGATTCCTTTCCAGTACACTGAAGTTAAAAAAAAATAACTAATTAAAGAAAAATATCAAATACAACAGTTTAGAACGGGAGAAAAATCAAGATGTTCTTGAATGTTGAACGCTAGACCTACAAGACCTTTTAGAACTAACACCCAAAAAAGATGTCCTTTTCATTATAGGGGACTGGAATGCAAAAGTAGGAAGTCAAGAAACACCTGGAGTAACAGGCAAATTTGGCCTTGGAATGCAGAATGAAGCAGGCCAAAGACTAATAGAGTTTTGCCAAGAAAATGCACTGGTCATAGCAAACACCCTCTTCCAACAACACAAGAGAAGACTCTACACATGGACATCACCAGATGGGCAACACCGAAATCAGATTGATTATATTCTCTGCAGCCAAAGATGGAGAAGCTCTATACAGTCAACAAAGACAAGACTGGGAGCTGACTGTGGCTCAGATCATGAACTCCTGATTGCCAAATTCAGACTTAAATTGAAGAAAGTAGGGAAAACCGCTAGACAATTCAGGTATGACCTAAATCAAATCCCTTATGATTATACAGTGGAAGTGAGAAATAGATTTAAGGGCCTAGATCTGAGAGATAGAGTGCCTGATGAACTATGGAATGAGGTTCGTGACATTGTACAGGAGATAGGGATCAAGACCATCCCCATGGCAAAGAAATGCAAAAAGGCAAAATGGCTGTCTGGGGAGGCCTTACAAATAGCTGTGAAAAGAAGAGAAGCAAAAAGCAAAGGAGAAAAGGAAAGATATAAGCATCTGAATGCAGAGTTCCAAAGAATAGCAAGAAGAGATAAGAAAGCCTTCTTCAGCGATCAATGCAAAGAAATAGAGGAAAAGAACAGAATGGGAAAGACTAGAGATCTCTTCAAGAAAATTAGAGATACCAAGGGAACATTTCATGCAAAGATGGGCTCGATAAAGGACAGAAATGGTCTGGACCTAACAGAAGCAGAAGATATTAAGAAGAGGTGGCAAGAATACACGGAAGAACTGTACAAAAAAGATCTTCATGACCCAGATAATCATGATGATGTGTTGACTAATCTAGAGCCAGACATCTTGGAATGTGAAGTCAAGTGGGCCTTAGAAAGCATCACTACGAACAAAGCTAGTGGAGGTGATGGAATTCCAGTTGAGCTGTTTCAAATCCTGAAAGATGATGCTGTGAAAGTGCTGCACTCAATATGCCAGCAAATCTGGAAAACTCAGCAGTGGCCACAGGACTGGAAAAGGTCAGTTTTCATTCCAATTCCAAAGAAAGGCAATGCCAAAGAATGCTCAAACTACCGCACAATTGCACTCATCTCACATGCTAGTAAAGTAATGCTCAAAATTCTCCAAGCCAGACTTCAGCAATATGTGAACCGTGAACTCCCTGATGTTCAAGCTGGTTTTAGAAAAGGCAGAGGAACCAGAGATCAAATTGCCAACATCCGCTGGATCATGGAAAAAGCAAGAGAGTTCCAGAAAAACATCTATTTCTGCTTTATTGACTATGCCAAAGCCTTTGACTGTGTGGATCACAATAAACTGTGGAAAATTCTGAAAGAGATGGGAATACCAGACCACCTGACCTGCCTCTTGAGAAATCTGTATGCAGGTCAGGAAGCAACAGTTAGAACTGGACATGGAACAACAGACTGGTTCCAAATAGGAAAAGGAGTACGTCAAGGCTGTATATTGTCACCCTGCTTATTTAACTTATATGCAGAGTACATCATGAGAAATGCTGGACTGGAAGAAACACAAGCTGGAATCAAGATTGCTGGGAGAAATATCAATAATCTCAGATATGCAGATGACACCACCCTTATGGCAGAAAGTGAGGAGGAGCTAAAAAGCCTCTTGTTGAAAGTGAAAGAGGAGAGTGGAAAAGTTGGCTTGAAGCTCAACATTCAGAAAACGAAGATCATGGCATCTGGCCCCATCACTTCATGGGAAATAGATGGGGAAACAGTAGAAACAGTGTCAGACTTTATTTTTTGGGGCTCCAAAACCACTGCAGATGGTGACTCCAGCCATGAAATTAAAAGACGCTTAGTCCTTCGAAGGAAAGTTATGAGCAACCTAGATAGTATATTCAAAAGCAGAGACATTACTTTGCCGATTAAGGTCCGTCTAGTCAAGCTATGGTTTTTCCGTGGTCATGTATGGATGTGAGAGTTGGACTGTGAAGAAGGCTGAGCGCACAAGAACTGATGCTTTTGAACTGTGGTGTTGGAGAAGACTCTTGAGAGTCCCTTGGACTGCAAGGAGATCCAACCAGTCCATTCTGAAGGAGATCAGCCCTGGGATTTCTTTGGAAGGACTGATGCTAAAGCTGAAGCTCCAGTACTTTGGCCACCTCATGCCAAGAGTTGACTCATTGGAAAAGACTGATGCTGGGAGGGACTGGCGGCACGACTGAGCGACTGAACTGAACTGAACTGGGAATCCTTCTCTTAAGAAGCCTCAAGAATGACGAACCAAGTCCCGGGGGACTGAAGAAGCAGGGCTGTCATGAACCAGCCCACTGGCACCACTAGGGAGAGCCCTTCCCACCTCTGGGTTCACACTGACTCCTTCCTCAATGACCATGTCTTCCCATAAACTGGAGGAGAACAGAATTTGGCAGCCTTTTCATCCTGACGCTCCTTAGCAAAAAAAAAAAAAAAAAGCCACACTCAGCCCTGTATTTGCTACCAAAACCCTACCGCCTCCTCCAGGAGATGCTCCTGGGTTGAGGGACAGGAGCCCAGATGACAGAGAGAGGACTGGGCAGCATGAGATACTCAAGTCAGACAATAGGAAGAACCTGAGCAGGAGGAGTTAGAAGACGCCTGACAAGACTGGGCAGTGCTCTAGCCAAAACAGGTCAGAAAAGGAAAGCCTGGGGCAGACGGGGGAGGACTCCAGGCCAGCGGGGACCACCCAGGTCACTCAATAGGCAGGGGAGGGGTTTGTGAGGGGCTGGTCAGTGGGCACCAGCACCGGGGAGTGGGGAGGGGGCGGGGTGCCTCTTCTCAGCTTCTGTAGCTTTGCTGTTAGGAATGAGGCTCAGATTATCTTGAGAAATCCAGCCCTGGATTTTGACATCAACTCTGTAGTTAGAAGACGCCTGACAAGACTGGGCAGTGCTCTAGCCAAAACAGGTCAGAAAAGGAAAGCCTGGGGCAGACGGGGGAGGACTCCAGGCCAGCGGGGACCACCCAGGTCACTCAATAGGCAGGGGAGGGGTTTGTGAGGGGCTGGTCAGTGGGCACCAGCACCGGGGAGTGGGGAGGGGGCGGGGTGCCTCTTCTCAGCTTCTGTAGCTTTGCTGTTAGGAATGAGGCTCAGATTATCTTGAGAAATCCAGCCCTGGATTTTGACATCAACTCTGTAAATGTGGTAACGCAAGCAAACGTGCCAGAGGGCTGGATCTGGTCCAAGGGCCAGCAGTGTGTCGCTCCCCTCTGGAGCCAGGGCGACCGATGGGCCACGGAGGCTCGGGGCACAAGCACATGTTAAGCATCTGCTGTGTGTTCAGGGCTGCCCCTCTGGCAGGGTCCCCGGGGTGGCTAAGAAGAAAACTTCAGGAGAGTGGGGAGGCGTGGGGCTGGGCCGGCCCGGGGGCAGGGATACTCACAGGCCCCCGACTGCAAGGTCAGGGTCAGGAACAGGGGGCTGATGACCAGGTGCAGGCAGTTGAGGGGCCGCTTCCAGTTCCTGTCCTCCTTGTCGGGGTCCATGACGGGGACGGTGAGGAGCAGCAGGAACTCCACGGGCAGCTGTCAAGCGTGGGAAGGCAGGAGGGTGAAGGCAGGGAGGCCGTGCTTGGCCTCCGCCCTGAGCTCAGTCACTCAAGAACCAGGCTGGACTTCCCTGGTGGCTAGGAATCCGCCTGCCAATGCAGGGGACATGGGTTCGATCCTGGGTCCAAGAAGATCCCACATGCCACGGGGCAACTAAGCCCGTGCGCCCTGAAGTCCACGCTCCACAACAAGAAAAGCCACTGCGTGAGAAGCCCACACACTGTGACGACAGAGTAGCCCCCACTCGCCAAAACCAGAGAAGAGCCCGCGCAGCAATGAAGACCCAGAGCAGCAATGAAGACCCAGCGCAGCAATGAAGACCCAGGGCAGCAATCAATCAATCAATCAATCAACAAAAGCACAAGGCGCTAGGCTGAAGCGCCCACCTGGCGCAGGCCCCCAAGCGCTCCTGAGGGCTGCTGTTAACACACAGCCAGCAACCTAGAGCTGGCCACTGCTAACACTGCCAACACTGAACAGGAACTTTTAATTTTCCTACCTTTTGGATAAAGAAACTGAGGCTCAGAGAGGCTAAGAAACTTCTCCAAAGCCACACAGGCTTTGAAACCAGGCTACGGGGCCAGCTCTGATGGACTTGATACCTTGTGTTTCACTTTCACTGGTGTTTTTAGCCAGCAGCTAAACTAATAACAACACGTATGGAGTGCTTACCATATGCTAAGCACCAGAGTCAGTCCTTCACATAGATTAGTTCATCAAATTGCCACAACCACTGTGGTAGGCTGGATACAGTTCCCAACTTCTCAATCCCCCTCCACTCGTAGCAGAACGGATCACCCCCACACTTTTGTCAAAGGACTGGAGTCTGCAGAATATATTTCCCTGTCCCACTGATGTTGGGACATGCCACTTGCTTTGGCCAGTGGGCTGTTGGTGAATGTGATGTGAATGAGGCGTAAATTGTGCCTGGGGAGTCTGCCTTGGTCTCTTCTGCCAAGAAAAAAGCATACTCCCACTGGCCCTAGAAGGAGATAGGGGGCAGACCTGAACCACCACCAAGTCATCTCAGATGACTGGATAGGATAAATATTGTCGTCACATGTCAGTGAGATGCTGGGGGCTATTTTTTACACAGCACTGCTGCAGCACTAACTTACTGATACAAGGATTCTAGAAGAAAGGCGCTATCGTTACCCCCATTTTACAGTGGAGGAAGCTGAAGCTCAGAGCGATGAAGGGACTTGCCTGAGATGATGATATAGCCAGAGCTGTCATGGGGTATAAATATTAGTTGTTCATTATCTGCCCCCTGGGTCTAAGGAGGCCTGACAGGTCTCCATGTTGGGGGGCTATGAGGTGAGGCCTCTGACTTTTGGGGTCTGGGTGGTAGAAAGCACTGCAGTCCTGCCTCATGGAAAGCAGCCTGCTCACATCCAGACCTCAGGAGACTGGTAGCCCAGGGAAGCAGTGAGGGGTCAGAAAAGTGCTATTTTGATCTCATTTAGACTCCCTGTGACCCACACTCGCCTGCCCCAGTTCCGGGCTCTCAGCGGGTCAGGAGGAGTCCTCAGCCTCCTCTCTGTCCCTGGGAAGATGCTCCCCTCCCTTCTTTGGGGGAGGAGTCTGAGCCATGCTGCATGCCTCACTCCCCACGGAGTCCCAGCCTCATGTGTTTCCCCACCAAGTCCTCAGCAGAGCCCCCACCCCGCCCAACCTCACTGCTCTGGAGAAGGTGGAGGGGCCAGTGCCCTGTGCTGTCACCAAGTCAGAAGCCTGGCCCCAGGGGCCCCCCTGACCTTGAACACCTTGAGGACCCTCCAGTACACGGGCTTGGTCCTCCATTTCCTGTAATCCAGGGGGTTGAGGGCCTGCACCAGGATCTGGGCTGTGGTCTCCGGGTACAGGAGCAGCGGCCGGTACTCCTCACCTGGGGGCGCAAGCGGGGAGAGGCAGGTGACTATGGCTGGCTCAGCCTCTGGGAAACCCTCTCCCTTCCCTCCCACCAGTGCCCCCAACCCCTGGGAAGAAGGAAAAAGCCCAGAGCCTGGTAGGGGGCGATGAAGGCAAACCCAGCTCAGCCTGCAGTGAGAGCTGTTCACTGCTCCTTCCTGGGCGGGGGGTGGGGTGGGGTGGGGGGGCTGCTGGATGGTCCCATCGCCCACCTCTCCAGCCCAGTCCAGCTGGCACCCCCACTCCAGCTGGACACAGAGCCCCTGGACTCACCATAGTCATAGCTGTTGGTGTTAGAAGACGCCCGTTCCTCCTCGGAATCTGACAGTATCTCTGAGGAGAGAGTGGAGCTTCCCATGAGCCAGGGGGGGCGCCCAGCCCCTCCCACCATTACGCTAGGGTAGGGCACCTCTGGGACAGCTCGGTATTCAGGGTGCAAGTGTCCAGGCCCCCTCTGTATTGTGGACTTCTCAGCAATCACCCTGTATGCTCAGGAATTCTTACAGACTCAAGAAGTCTAACTCACAAAACATTTTCAAATATAGTGATGCGGCAGTAAGGTCAAATTTAATACGGCCGTCTGAAGACAAAACTCAAACATTTACTGACTTCCACGTTGCACCCTTCAGAACTTGGAACCCGACATTTTTTTTTTTCAGTCTGAAACTTTTCTCAGGAGTCCTCGGGATTAGAGGACCGAGCCCTGAAAACTTCCCAAAAGGAAAACGGCTGTTCTCAAGTGAAGAGTGCTAGCCCGGATTCTGCCTCTGTGTGACTCTCCAGGCCTCATTTTCCCCTTCTGTTCCAGCCCAGTGAGCTAGGATGGGTTTAGAAGAGAGCACAGGGTACTACGTGCTGAACTCTGAAGGCCCAGTGGATTCCTGCAGGAGGAGTCACCAACACCTGCGCCAGGACCTCAGGAAATGATACCGTCTGGCCCTCTGGAAGCTCACAGTCCAATAGACAGAAACATAAGCAAATTAATAACAGAATGGAGAGATAAAGGTTGTGCTGGGATGAGTCTGAAAGCTGTGCTAGCCCAGATGAGACACCTGGGGGTCTCGGCAGAGCTCCCTCCAGGCTGAGTCCTTAAGTCTTCTCAGAACAAGGACACACCAGGGAAAAAGGACAGCACAGGCAAAGCCTGGAAACAGCCAGAGGGAGCATGGCATGTCAGGGAGGTGGGGGTGGCCCTGCACAGTTGGGGAGTGGAGTTTGGGGGTGTGAATGAGTTTGGAGAAGAAAGCTGAGGCCCAGCACAAATGGCAACAGATCAAGGGCAAGGTTCTCAGGCTCACGTGCCAAAGGGGGCCGAGCACATCATGGGACCAAGTGCAAGAGGCTTGGGGGAAGAATTCTGGTTTCCCAACATAATCAGGTCTGTACATGTCGGGGTTGACGACAGAGAGCACTGGGGACTGGAGTAAATGGGGGAACCATGCCTTTTCCTAAGGCAGAAGCCCCATTCAGCTCGAGGCGTGTATCTATATATGTGTGTGGGTTGTGTGTGTGTGTGTGTGTGCGCGCGCACGCGCGCTCATTCGTGTCCGACTCTTTGCAATCCCACGGACTGTAGTCCACCAGGCTCATTCGTCTGTCCTTGGGATTTCCCAGGCAAGAATACTGCAGTGGGTAGCCATTTCCTTCTCCAGGGGATCTTCCTGACCCAAGGATCAAATCCACGTGTCCAGGGTCTCCCGCGTTGGCAGGGGGTTCCTCACCGCTGCGCTGCCTGGGAAGCCTGTGGGTTGTATGTGTGTGTGTATTTGTGAATGTGTACTTGTATGTGTTGTGTACGTGTTATGTACGTTCATGGTGTTCATGCATTTGTGAATGGATGTGTGTGTTGCATATTTCTGGATGTGTGTGTGCACGTATTTGTGTATGTGGAAGCACCTGGCAGGGGACGCATTCTGGGATGCAGGAAGGTGACGGCTCTTAGGAAGATTTGCCCCAGTAACAGGCAGGAACACGAAGAACTAATGAACTTAGACAAGCAGGTGATGACGGGGCTTTAGCAGCACCAGTGAAGGCACGGAGTGGGGACCTTGGTAGGACAAGTAGAAAAAGTAGGAAGAGGAGATGGGCACTGGCACAGGCCTCAGGAAGCAGAGGCAGCAGCTTCTGGGCACAGGGGGCTCCACTCAGACCTCACCTGGGGTAGCCGGCATGGAGTAGACCAAGGATCTCCTCCGTGCCACTGGTAGATCCAGGTGCAGAGAACCACGGTGACCACGTAGAACGTGTAGAAGCCCAGGTAGCCTGCGGACAAGGGCACGCCGTCACCATGTGGCGTCCTGGCCGCAGGGCCCAGAGAGCAAGCGCGCCCAGCCTGTCGCTGGCACCTGGCGGCAGTGGCTGTGTTAGCCCAGCCCAGCCCAGCCCAGCCGGCAAAGGGCCATTGCCTGGAGCCCCACCACCTCCTCTCCCCTCCTTGGCCCATATTTCCTCCCTGCCAACGCCACCCCGCCTTCCCCCCACCCAACCAATCCATCCATCAACAGTGGGTGTAACCCTGGCACAGACAGTGGCCTCTAGGACACACAGTTCAAGTGTGAAGGGCTAGTGTGCGGCTCTGCGCCCGGGGAGGCTGAGCCCCTGCGGACTGCATCCCCCAGTCTCTGGCTGCCCTCGGCCTGCGCTTGGAGCCCCAAGAGTGAATCAGAAGGCAGCAGGGGAAGGTCTGGGGCACCCCCACCCTGCTCTGGGGCCCTGTCTCTGGCAGGACCCGTGACCTTCCACAACTCTCGCTCAGGCTGGGTGACCCCAGGTCTGGGCCTGGAGCCCTCACCCGATTCTCTGCCCACTTCAGGGGCTCCCACTGTTGCTGACCCCTAGCATCTCTGCATCGCAGCCACCCTCCCTGGTTTTTCTCAACCCTCTATAAGCCGCCCCTCCATCATGTCGTTGGAACCATCTGGATGGAGTGACCCTGTGGGTCACAGGCAGCATTGTGGCTGTACCGCTCGTGAAAACTGGAGATTGTGAAAACCCAGAACGTCACCCCGACTTTGCCCTGCCTTCTTCGGTGATCGGAACCACAAGTCCCCTTTCACGCCCAGGCCACTAGGGTCCCAAGCAGCGCTTCCATCACTCGGAACCAAAGGTAACTCTGTGTCCTGCGGACCACCCGCTCCATCGCCGCCACCCCCACCCTGCGCCGCCCAGCCATCAGCCCTGGGGGGATCCCGCCCTGGTCCCGCAGTGGCTCACCCAG
>SJXQ01010787.1:0-33184 GCA_006408695.1 Aepyceros melampus | reverse complement strand
CCTGCGGGAGAGGAGGCCAGGCTCGGTCCGCCCCGCGCCCACCCCCGGCTGCCCTCCCAGCCCCATCACCCGCAGCCAGGGCCGCTCGCTCATACCAAACAGGGCCCCGAAGGCCAGGCCGGCTGTGCGCGGGTCCGAGAAGGCCACCAGGGCGCTGAAGATATCCGGGGCCCCGTTCCCAAACGCCAGGAAGGTGACGCCATGGGGGGATGTGTCAAGGGGCCTCGGTGCAGGCGCTCTAGGCTGCCCAGGCCACGAGCCATCCCCCATCTCCCAGGCCCTCACACCCTGCGACCCTCCCTCCAGGGTACCAGAACTGGACCAAAAGGATACTGCCACATTGTGGGAAAGCTTGAGTGTGGTGGAAATGGCCGACAGGTTAGGGCAGAAGCTACGGAGGAAAGGCCAGCGGTGAGTGCTTCCACGGCAAGTGGCTCCTGCCCCTGGTCCTTCCCCCCAAGCCCAGGCTGGGTCCTCCTCAGACAACCTCCCACCTCGGAACTCCCACTCTCCCATCTACAAGCTGGACATCAGGCTAGGGCCAAACTTACAACTTTGCTGCGGTGATTCCCAGAATCAGAAACAGATAAACCAGCCAGAAAGCCTGGGCGAGGGTAGAGGCGGAGGCCAGAGAGGGGGAAAGAGCATTAAGTCCTGCCGGGGCCATGGGCCCCTCTCACCAGCCCCCAACCCAGCGCAGGGCCTCACATAGAGGGTGATGGCCAGAGGGAGGAGACGGGCTGGGAAGTGGCAGAAGATGCCCTCGAGGTAGTCCAGGTAGCCCCCATCACTGCGGCAGTCGGGGTTGGTGCGGACGAAGGCGCAGCGGTCAGAGGCGTTCAGGCCACACACTTCTCGACACTGGAAAGGGAGGCGGGGGGGAGGGGTGGACATCAGAACCCACCACCCCGTGATCCACTGGACCAGCCCCACCTAAGCAGTGAAGACGGCCTCCTTCAGCCTGGTCCCTAAACCTCCCAGGCTCCAGCTGCACGCTTTTATTTTTAAAAATAAACCTGTACTTGAAATGAACACAAGTAAGTCATGAATTTGTTATTTAGTTGCTAAATTGCTTCCCACTCTTTTGCAACCCCAAGGACTGTAGCTTGCCAGGCTCATCTGTCCACGTCATTTTCCAGGCAAGATGACTGGAGTGGGTTGCCATTTCCTCCTCCAAGGGATCTTCCCAACCCAGGGATCGAACCCGTGTCTCCTGCATTGGCAGGCAGATTCTTTACCACTGAGCCACCTGGGAAGCAAGTCGTGAATACACATATTTAAAACAAAACAGGAAATGTCCTGGTGGTCTAGTGGTTAGGACTCAGAGCTTTCACTGCCAGGGCTTAGGTTCCATCTCTGGCTAGGGAACTAAGATCCAGTAAGTCAGGCAGCATGGCAAAAAAAAAGAAAAAGAAACAATATGTAACGACTTCTAAATTCTCCTTTCTCATCCCTGCCCTCCATAATCCCACCTCTCCTGCCATGATCAGCTTGAAGCAGAGCTTACATTTCTCAGTTTAATGACATTTATAGATACATCTTAGTACAGAGTTTGTTTTGTTTTTATAGAAATAGGTCTGTCCTAAAGCTCTTGTTTCTGAAACTTGACTTTTACCACTTCACAGATGTGCCATTTATTAACATATTGACAGACGTAATGAAGAAAGTAAAAACATTCTGAGTGATTTCTATACGCCAGGCACAGTGCTGAGCTTAAAAGGTTATCTCAGTTAATCTTCACAATGATCTTACAAGGAAGATAAGATTAGCCCACCAGGCTCCTCCATCCATGAGATTCTCCAGGCAAGAATACTGGAGTGGATTGCCATTTCCTTCCCCAGGGGATCTTCCCGACCCAGGGATCGAACCTGGGTCTCCTACATTGTAGGCAGACACTTTACCATCTGAGTTACCAGGGAAGCCCATTATACAGATAAGGAGATTTAAAAGACAGTATTTCAGGGCCCACTCAGTGGTAGAGAAAGAGCTGGAATCCAGGCAATTTGAGGTTCTTCTAAATTTCCCATCCTTGACCATTACTGCCCCATTCCTGGCTCACTGCAGTCTCAGGAGTTCATGCCACGGATGACTTGCAATAGGGGGAACACTTCCCTAATGACGAGTAGTCGAGTGTATCTACCTTTTCATTAGCACCAACAGTCAACGTCCTTGCACATGACTCTCTGGGCACACGTGAGAATGGTTTGGTCAGAGAGATTTCCAGAAGTGAAAGTGCTGAGTCAGACAGTCTCACAGTTCGAGTTCCTCTAGAAGTGCCCCAGAGACAAGGATTTCTAAGCAAGCAGCACAGTGGGGAGGTGTGGAGAGCACAAGCACCAAGACAGGGAAGTGAGCCAGGGACGGGAGACGCAACCAGCAAAGGCTGGGCTGAGATGGTGCCTGCCATGGGCTGGTAGCCCCAGGGGCAAGGGAGCTGGGGTATTTATACACCAACGCCTATCAGTCATCAGGTGAGCAGAGTTGGGGAGGGAGGTGCTAGGTCCCCAGCACTTCTGGCCTGCCAGCTTGCAGGTGGTTCTGGAAGAAGATGCTGCTGACCTGAAGTCAACAGAAGCCCACCAAAATGGCAGGGCAGAAACCGCCTGATGGTCCAGTGGTCGGGACTCTGCTTTCACTGCCGAGAGCCTGGGTTCAATCCCTAGTCAGAAAACTAACATCCCGTAAACTATACAGCACGGCTGGAAAGAAAAAAAAAGGGGGGGTCCAAAGGATATGGGCAGAGCCCTAATAGTGTCTGCTGCAGGAGAAATATCTTAAACCTCTGAGGGATTTTGCTAAAATACCCTCCCCAAAGCTCTACCTGGGGCTTTCCAGGTGGCACTAATGGTAAAGAACCTGCCTGACAATGCAGGCGACACAAGAGACGGAGGTTCAATTCCTGGGTCAGGTCTGTATAGTCGAAATTATGGTTTTTCCAATAGTCACATATGGATGTGAGAGTTGGACCATAAAGAAGGCTGAGTGCCGAAGAATTGATGCTTTTGAATTGTGGTGCTGGAGAAGACTCGAGAGTCCCTTGGACAGCAAAGAGATCAAGCCAGTCAATTCTAAAGGAAATCAACCCTGAATATTCATTAGAAAGATTCATGCTGACAAGTGTTAGAGAGGCTGGGGAGAAATGGAACCCCTGTGCAACTCCTGCTGGGGACGTAAAAATGGTACAGAGGAAAAGAGCATGGCAGGTCCCCCCTCCCCAAATTAAAAATGCAATAACCAGTTCTAGGTATGTAATGTACAAAGTGATGACTATAGTTAACACTGCTGGATGGTATATACGAAAGGTGTTAAGGCAGTAGATCCCAAGAGTTCTCAAAACAAGGAAAAAAACTTTTCTTTTGTATCTGTAGAAGATGATGGATGTTCTCTAAACTTATTGTGGTCATCATTTCATAATAAAAGTAAGTCAAAGCATTGCGCTGCACATCTTAAACCTACATGGTACTGTAGGTCAATTGTATCTTAACAAAAACTGGAAAAAAAAAAAAAACAGAATTACCATACAATCCACCAAATCTACTTCTGGGTTACATGAAAAAGAATTGAAAGTCAGGTCTCAAAGAGACATTTGCACACCCATATTCATAGTAGCCTGATTCACAACCGCCAAAAGGTTTAGAAACAGCCCAAGTGCCCATCAGTGGATGAATAGGCTGAGCAAAACGTGGTCTATCCATATGATGGAATGCTATTCAGCCTTAAAAGGGGGAAGAAAATTCTGACACAAGCTACTACATGGACGAACCCTGAAGACATCATGTGACATGAACAGGAAAGTGTTTAACACTCAGTTGTGTCCGACTCTGTGACTCCATGGACTACAGTCCACCAGGCTCCTCTGTCCATGGGATTCTCTAGGCGAAAATACTGGAGTGGGTAGCCATTCCCTTCTCCATCATTATTTATACAAGGTACTTGGGAGCAGTCAGACTTATAGAAACAGAGAGCTGAATGGTGACTGCCAGCTGGGGGAAGGGGAACTGGAGAGTTATTTAATGAGAACAGTTTCTGTTTTGCAAGATGAGAAAGTCCTGGAGGTGGATGGTGGTGATGGTTGCACAATGAGAATGTCTTGAATGCCACTGGAACTGTTCGCTTAACAGTTCTAACCCCTCCACAAGCCCTCTCTGAACTTCTACCAGTGCAATGCTGGAGGTGCGATCTCTGGTAACCTCTATCCCCTGCTTACTGGCTCTCTCCAGACGCCGCACTGAGCCCACCCCGCCTATTTCATGCACTGTTCCTTCTGCCTGGGGCACCTTCCTCAAGAAAACACCACTCATTCATCCTCCAATCCTCAGATGCTTCTTCCAGGAAGTCTTCCTTGACCACCCTACCCAAAACATGGCAGATCCTCCAGTTACAAACTCTCTTCACCCCTGGTCTTCCTTTTCAAAGCATTTCTCGTGTTTTGAAATCCCCCGTTATTTGTAGGATGACAGACTGACTTAATGTCCGCCTCCCCCATCAAAGTCTCGCACACAGTTGGGACTCATAATTTTTTGCCACACACTGTGAAAATGAAGTCGCTCAGTTGTGTCCGACTCTTTCGACCCCATGGACTATAGCCTACCAGGTTCCTCCATCCATGGGATTTTCCAGGCAAGAATACTGGAGTGGGTTGCCACTGCCACACACTGTGCTGGACCCCAACTTGCCCAGTCTTCAAAACAGACCTAGGAGATTGGTACAATTGTTTTCACTTCACAGATGAGAAAACTGAGGCACAGAGAGGCAAAAGGACTCATCCCAGGGCACACAGCCTGTCACTGCTAGCTGGTTTCAAACTCAGCTCTGCCTGAAAGTTACCAGCTGAAGCTCCAAAGGAAACAGCCCGCCAGGGGCAGGGGCGGCCTCCTCCTCCTGCCTTCTTCCCCATCTCCTGCCCCGGCTCCTTCTGGTGCTCAGAGTCAGCCAGGGAGAAAGCAGGACACTCTCCCAGCCCGGCTCCTCTCCATCTTTCTGACAGCAGAGTGAGTCAGCAAGGCAGGCTCCCCCAAATCTGGCCTCCAGAATCACATTCCTGCCTGCCCCCACACCCCAAGCTGGCCATCCCCTCCCTTGAAACTCATCGGGAACTGAACTCAGCTCTGCCCAGGGGGCGCAGAGCTAACATGGTGCTGCTCTGAGTCCGGGGTGGTGAATTCTCAGTCTGTCTCCTTCCCCTCTCATCCTCTTCCCTGAGTCAGTAAGGATCCCCAGGGAATCCAGACAGGGTCAAATATTTTCCCCTCTGTGGGTAAGTTTTAAGGGTCAGGATGGACAGGAGAGGGTTGCAAACCCAATGCCCTGGGGATTACACAAATGTCTAAAACCACCGGGGCTGCTGGCAAGGGTGGTGATGAGCTGGAGGGGGTGTGCCCTGCAGGAAGGCATCCAAGTTACAAAATGAAAGGCTGCAAGGAGATCAAACCAGTCAATCCTAAAGGAAATCAGCCCTTAATATTCACTGCAAGGTGTGATGCTGAAGCTGCAATACTTCGGCCACCTGAGGCGAAGAGCCAGCTCATTGGAAAAGACTCTGATGCTGGGAAACACTGAAGGCCACAGGAGAAGGGGGCGACAGAGGGCGGATGGTGGATGGCATCACCGACTCAATGGACGTGAGTTTGAGCAAACTGCAGGGGATAGTGCAGGGCAGGGAAGCCTGGCGTGCTGCAGTCCATGGGGTCATGGAGTCGGACACGACTTAGCGACTGAACACCTCCCCCATACTACCAAAAACCAAACAAAGCTAAAACCGAAACCACGGCATAGCCCATGAGCTGTCAGTTTTCAATCCTACACCAGTAAGACTGGTGTGGAAGGCCGGGTGGCTGAGAGGAAAGGCAGCCTTGAGTCTGCGCCCATTTTGCTACCAGCTCACTGGGTGACCCTTGCTGTGCTGTGTGCTCAGTCGTGTCTGACTCTTTGCGACCCCATGGACCATAGCCGGCCAGGCTCCTCTGTCCACGGGGATTATCCCCTTCTCCAGGGGATCTTCCCAAGCCAGGGAGCAAACCCCGGTCTCCCACTTCGCAGGCAGATTCTTTACCATCTGAGAACCAGGGAAATAGCCCCTTTAAGGTGTCTGGACCTTGCCTTCCTCACCTACAGGGCAGTCTTCATCAAACCCAGCCTGGCCATCAGATCTTGGTGCCTCATGTTTTGTTAAGTGCTTCTGCACACACCCTTTATAATTGACTATCAAACTGTGGACGGAGGCTTCCCAGGTGACTCAGTGGTAAAGAATCCACCTGCCAATGCAGGAAATGCAGGAGACCTGGGTCGGGAAGATCCCCTGGAGGAGGAAATGGCACCCCACTCCAGTATTCTTGCCTGCAGAATCCCATGGACGGAGAAGCCTGGTGGGCTACAGTCCAGGGGGTCACAAAGAGTCGGACACAACTGAGCGACTGAGCGTGTAGGCGTGCACACAGATTGTAGACTATCAAAGTCCACGCTGCCTCCATTAAGAAGCCAAACAATTCGACAAGTCCAGTATCAAGGGGACAGTTCTAAATTGTTTCCATTTTTTGGTCGGGGCCCATCAAGGAAGGCTTGGGTTTTGATTACCTCAATGATCTCTCTAAATGTTGTTACCTGCAGCCAAAGGACTTCCTTGTGCATGAGCAGGACAGGGGGTGGCTTAGGAGGGATGAGGGGTTGGGAGGGACAGCGTGGAGTCACAAGCTCCTGGTTCATCCTCCCTGGCTGAGGAATGATCCCCAAAAATGTCCAGTCCTAATCCCTAGAGCCTGTGAAGTATGACCTCACGTGGCAAAAGGGGCTTTGCAGAGGTGATTAAATTGAGGCTCTTGGGATCGAGGGATTGTCCAGAATTATCTGAAGGGCTTGAGATGTCATCACAGGATTTTTATAAAAGGGAGGTAGGAGGGTCAGAGTGATAGAGATGTGAAGGAAGCAGAGGTCCAGACAGTGAGAGAGAGAGTGAGTGAGAAGGGGGGAGGCGGGGAGGGGCAGAAGGGGGAAGTGAGGGTAGAGAAAGAGAAAGATGCTAGGCTGGTGACTGTGAAGATGGAGGAAGAGGCCAAAAGCCAAGGAGGTAATGCAGGAAGCTTCTAGAAGCTGGAAAAGGCAAGGGAATGGACCTTCCCCTGGGACCTCTGGAAGGAACATGGTACTGACACCTTGATTTTAATCCAGTGAAACCCATTTGGGGCTTCTGACCCCCCCAGATAACAAATGTGTGCTCCTTTTAAGCCACTAAGTTTGTAGTAATTTGTTACAGCAGCAACTGGAAATGACAACACTCATGCAGACATTAAAATACTCTCAAAGACATCTCACGTTCTTAACCTCACTGACCAGCTCCCACAAGAGGAGCGGTAGATGTGACCTGGGGTGGAAACTCCCCTCTCCCAGCTCCTGTCAGTACACGTCCTTCTATTCTCCCAACCCCATGGCTGGACCCCAACAGGGCAAGTCCTCCAAGGAGTGGAAAATCACAGGTCTCCCACCAGGACCCCAAACCAGGAGTAGAAAACTGCTATTTTCCAGAGGCCCCTTGGCCTTGTGACAACCGCTCAGCAAGGCCAGGCGGCACCCTGCTTCTGAGGACAGGGTTCTGAAGCCACGCAGCCTGGCTTCATATCCCGCTTCCCCACTCAAAGCTGGCGACCCTGGGCAACTCAGCTTCTTGGTGCCTGGGTTCCCGCCTTTATCAAATGAGGCAGGGGTCGGCAAACTGGGAAGGGCTAAATGCTTCCCCCTCTGTGGGCCAAAAGTTCTCTACTGAAACCATTCAACTCTGGCTGATCGTGTGAAAGCATCAGCTGTAATAACAAACAGGTATGGCTGCATACCAATAAAGGTGTACTTAACAGACAGAGGTGTGAATTGAGTTTTCATGCATCACGAAATACCATTCTTTCAAAAATTTTTTTCGATCATTTCAAAATATAAGAACAATTCTCAAGAACTTCTCTGGCGGCCCAGTGGTTAAGAACCTGCCTGCTAATGCAGGGGACGTGGGTTCAATCCCTGGTCAGGGAAGATTCCACATGGGGCAACTAAGCCCGTGAGCCGCACTACTGAGCTCGCGAGCTCTAGACCTGCGCTCTGCGACAGGAGCGGCCACCGCAGTGAGAAGCCCGCGCACCACAAGCAGAGAGTAGCCCTCTCTCAGCATAATGAGAGAAAGCCTGTGTACAGCAACGAAGACCCAGCTCAGCCAAAAATTAATTATTTCATTAAAATAAGTGAAAAACATCCCCAGCTCCTGGGCTGTACAAACTGTACAAAACCCAGCAGAGGACCTGATCTGACCTGTGGGCTGAACTTTGCCAGCTCCTGAAATGAGGGGCTAAACGAGCTCACCCACGTGCTTCGAACAGTGCCTGGTTCATACTCAGTGTTCAGTACAACAAGCATTGATTACTACTTTTTCCAGAGGTGAAAATTGAGAGTAGAGACAAAGAGCTCCCTGCACCTGTTAGCTTGTTCCCCTCGGGACCACGAGGGTCAGCCCTAAATGTCCAGTCTGTCAGATCTGTGATTTTTTTTTTTTTTTCAGACTTCCTTTTTCCCAAAAGGAGTGTCCTGGAATTACTGGGCCCTGGTAGTCTGATGCCAAACAAGTCTCTGGCCCTCTGAGGTCACACTTGGAAGGATGAGGGCACTGGGTGGCCCAGTACTATTCTCCCCCCACCAAAAAATCTTAATTTGGACCCCTTCTCAAAGTTACCACCACCATCTCCCCCAGGGGCTTTGCTAGTTTGCTCCCTGCCTCTGCCCATTGCAGTGGATTTTCCCATTGCAGCCGGTGGGATGGGATGCTTGTAAAAACTGAAATCAGATCATATCCCTCCTGGGGACTTCCCTGGCAGTCCAGTGACAACAACAACAAAAACCCAGATCATGTCCCTCCCCTGTTCTAAATGCCAGCCTGGCTCCCATCTTATGCCTAGGAATGGACCCACTTTACACAGTGGTCCACAAAGTGAAAGTGAAGTCACTCAGTTGTGTCCAGCTCTTTGTGACCCCGTGGACTATAGCCTATCAGGCTCCTCTGTCCATGGGATTTTCCAGGCAAGAATATTGGAGTGGGTTGCCATTGCCTTCTCCAGTGGTCCACAAAGCCCCAGGCAATCTGGCTTCCCTCTCCTGTCTCCTCCCTCATCCTTCACCCCCTAGCTCACTGTTCTAGCCACTCCGGCCTCCCAAAGTTTGTGACATGACATGGCCTTCTGCTCCTGCCTCAGGGCCTTTGCATGTGCTGTTCTGCTATATCTTTGCAAAGCTGCAGGCCTCTGTACACAGAGAGGCCTGCCCTGACAGCCCAAGGCAAAGTGGTCACCTCTCTCCACCTCACACCATCACATCCCTACCCTGTTTTGTGACCCTTGTCACCCAGTGAAATCCTGTGGATTTACCTGACCTGTGAGCCTGTGGCTCATGTACGTCCCCAACCCCAAACATAAGCTCCATGAAGGCAGGAACTGAGTGATTTACTCCTCACGTGTAGCATAGTTCCTGGCACATAATAGGTGCTCAATAAATATTTGTTGAATGAATGACTACATAAAGGACCTAGATGAGGAGTGGGTGGCCTTTCCCAGCCTGCAGGCTCCCTGGCCAGAGGCTGGCAGGACTTTCAATAGGGCAGCCACCTGTGTAGTCCTAGGAGACAGTAAGCCAGAGAGGAAGGATCTGGATTCACAGGAGGCAGCAATGAGTTCACGTCCTGGCTCTGCAACGTCTCTAATGGCCGACTTCCCCTCCCTGAACCTCAGCATCCTCATGGGCAACACAGAAATCATCAGAGTCATCTTAGGGGGCTGAGGGCAGGATTTGGTGAGTTCTGCACAGCGCTGGCTCAGTAACTCAGAGAGATTATCTGACCCAAGCCACAGATAACCCCGATTTCCCTGCCTCCAAGAGGCAGCAGTCAATTTTATAACCTAGAGTAACCGCAAATCACTTTCCCATCTATAAAATGGGCATAATTACCTGTTTGCCTGGTTCAAACAAAGGGCATGAAGGTACTCTGCGGCCCCATAAAGTTGCCGTGGGCGCTAAACACACTCTCAGCTATCCATTTAGGTGGGGAAGAGTTTGTTACTCTGTTTGTCCCACCGAAGAAAATACAAAGCGAGACTCCAGCCCCCTGCCTTCAGATTTTCACTCTGGATCCACTGTGACCTCCTCTCCCCTTACAGACATCAGAACAGAATGATGCAAGTTCCCTGTAGCCTGTCTCCACTGCCTGCGTACCTCCCTGCCTCAGCAGGAAGCCTCCTTGCTCTCATCACTGTTTCTCCTTTGGTGCATCCAAGGCAAAGGCACTACCATCCCCCACCCACCAAGACACTAAGGCCAGAAATCTGGAGCCATCTTTGACTCCTTTCTTCCACCACTTTGCCCCTCTGTCCAAACCATCAGTACCTCCTGCTTGTTGTGCTTCTGACATTTACTCCAAGTCCCGCCACTTCTTTCCTCTCTTGCACAGCCATCACCTGGGAAGCTGCCGGAGCTTTCCCACTGGTCTCCCTACTACTACCCTCAATCCTCTCAGTCCATTTTCTCCAGAGAAGCCAGAGACATTCTTGGAAGAAATAAATCAGATTTATGATAATTCCCTGCTGAAAACCTTCCATGGGCCCCCCACTGTCATAAAACAAATCCCACCTCCTAGCTTCAGCTCCTAAGGCCTTGTAATCTGACCACTACATCTCCATCTTATTCTTAACATTCTCCCCACTGACTTACCCAGTTCCAGCCATTCTAGCCTCCTCACAGTTCTGGAAATCCACTAAGCTTGTTCCTACCTAAGGGCCTTTCATATCCTTTTCTTTCCACCTGGAATGCTCTTCCTTCTGGTGTCTGTTACAAGTGGCTTCCTTTCTCCACTCAGGGCTTGGCTTAAAGTTACTTCCTCCCAGAAGCCATGTGTGACCACCCAGTCTGAAACAGTTGTAAATACTCCCTGTACCTCACAGCCTCCACTCCGCAATACCACTTCATCCTCTTCATCTGCAGAGAACTTAGCATCTTACTGCCTGAAATCTATATGTTTATTTAGCCATCCTCCTAGGAGACTGTTCACTCCATCAAGGCAGGGACTTTTGTCTATAGTATATGTTCCCTGGCATATTCCAGGGTTCAACTCAGTGCCTGGTACAGAGTAGGTGCTCAATAAATACCAAATCATCTGAATACATCCCCACCAGATACCAGTTCCCTGCGTGGATACTCACGTCTACCACGCTGGTCTGGCTCACACCTGAGGCTGGAAATGGGGAGCTAATGTGGGCCCCTGCAGATGGGGCCCTGGTCCCGGACACTGTCTCCACCATTTGCAGCATACAGAGCACACTCAGGACCCAGGACACATTCAGCAGTCCTCCGGCCATCAGCCCCAAAGGGGCCCAGCCCTCACCCAATGCTTCCCTTTCTGCAGTGTTTCAGTTCCAAACAGCTGGCACCTCCAGAGGCCTGCTGGGTAGGAGTGAGAAAGGACAGTGTCACAGAAGACCAGACCACAGGACCCAAAAGGAGGGGCCTGAAGAACGCCCCTCTCCCATCCCCCTCCAAAAGAAAGCTGATGTAGAAGCCACATTCTGGATGGGCCTGACTCCTCTAGCAGGCAGAGTACTTAGCCCTTCCTCCTGAGCCCCCAGTAGTGTTTCCATGGAAACCCAGGGCAATAGCTGCCTCTGATGGGGAAATCAAGGCCCAGGGGGAAATGAATTGCTCAAAGTCAACAGCCCGTGGGCAACAGAGCTAGGTTGGACTTTAGCATCTGTCTTTTCCCTCAACACTAGGGAAAAACCAGCTTAATTTTTCTTCCAAAGAAATTAAACTGGAACAGGGAAAAAGAAAAAAAAAAGTCCCTGGCACACTAGTTTTCTTCTCTTGGCTATTCCACGTGTTGCTAATGAGACTGTTTTGCCTTCAAAAAAACAAAGCCCAGAAAACAACGCTTTTTTTTTTTTTTGGTAAATCTTTGCTCAAAGTTCTGGCGGGGGATGGGGTACCTGAGGGAAGGAAAAAGGAGCAAAAGGGCCTGTCTCAGCACTCTTTCCTCACCTGTTGACAGGCTCTTCCCTTCCGCAGTTCTCTGTAACTGCACTTGGCACTGACTTGGAGCCGACACTCCAGGTCTGCAATACAGGCTTAGCCACTGGGGCGCTATGCGGCCTTGGGGAGGTCACTCCACGTCTCTGAGCCTCTGATTCTTCATCCGTAAAATGAAGACAAACGCTGGCGCGTCAGAGCAAACGATAAGGGTTCATTTAACAAGGGCTCACGCCCTCAGGTGTTCCCAATTTAAGGATCAACACGAGTCTCCTCTCTATTGGCAGCCGATTTCTCGTGCTCGCTCACAAGGGAGCATTTATTGAGAGCGGCTGTGCGCTTCTCCGAGGCTAGACTTTCAGATGCTCGGAAGATCTGCAGACCTGATAGGGAGGAGCAAAGGCAGGAAACTGGGGTTACGATCACGTCTGCGGCTGCACTTTCTAGGTGCGAGACGCCGGGAACGTCCAAGGGCTCCGTTTCCCAATCCTGGCGGATGTTGAGCAGATGAACTCAGGCTGCGTGGTCCTCCCGCCGCGCCCAGGCGGGCAGGGAGGCTGCTCTTACCTCCGGCCGGCCCTCGGACCCGCAAACTCCGCACCTCGACCCCGCCGGGCCTCACAGCCTTTCCAGCCTCCGCCCGCCAGCCCGCGCCGCCCGACCTTCTGCCCCAGACGTCTCGGACTCGCGCTCCCCTCCGGCAGCCGCTCCGGGTCTAGCCCCCGGGACTGCCCCAGACAAGGCCCCGGCTCTCCCCGCGCCGGCCACGCCCCGCACACAACCCCGCCCAGCGGACCCGCCCCAAGGCCTCGGCCCTTCCCTTAAAGGCACAGGCGCCCTGCGCGGTCCCGAGGGTCTTCCCCCACTCTCCTTCCTGTTCTCAGTCACCTGCAGGTCGGTTCTGCTTTCGCTGGTAAAGCAGAAGCTGAGATGAAACCTCATGCATATAAACCATAGGAGGCCGGAGAGGAACATTTATACAGTGAAACTAGGGGGTTTTCTTCCCAAGGGAGGGGTGGTCGAGTCGGCATCAAAATTCTTCTGGTAATCAATGGTGATAAGTATCTGAGAAGGTACCAGGTTGGTAAGATGCCCCGGAGAAGGGAATGGCATTCTTGCCTGGAGACTCCCATGGACAGAGGACCCTAGTTTAGGGCTAGAGTCCATGGGATCGCAGAGTCGGACACAACTGAGCAACTGACACTTAAACTTAGTGAACCCTCTGCCTTGCACGCACACACTCTGGCTGCCCTGCCTGTGATGCCTGTCTGTGAGATCTCCTAATTGGGTTCAGCGTTTCCATCTAGTAGGCTGGTCTTTAAAAGAAGAACATGGCAGGGAATTCCCCTGTGGTCCAGCGGTTAAGACTTTGCCCTTCCACTGCAGGGGTCACAGGTTCCATTCCTGGGTGGTAAACTAAGATCTTCGCAGTGGGGCCAAAAAAGAAGACGTCGGCGACGAATGTGGCAAGTAGGTCAAAACAGGTGACTGGTCTACTCGCCCTGGAGGATCTAGTTCCCCCTCCTGTTTCCCAGCCTCCTTTCCTTCTGTTGGGGTGGGGTAATTAAGTGTTAGTCGCTCAGTCATGTCCAACTCTTTGTGACCCCATGGACTATAGCCTGCCAGGCTCCTCTGTCCAGGGAATTCTCCAGGCAAGAATACTGGAGTGGGTTGTCATTCCCTTCTCCAGGGGATCCTCCTGATCCAGGGATCCACCCCTCTTCTCCTGCTTGCAGACAGATTCTCTACCATCTGGGCCACCAGGGAAGCCCCTGGAGTTGGGTAGGGCACCGAAAGAGGGGTCTGGGGGTTTCCTCCTCCAACAGCCCCCACCATCACAGGCTACACACATCTCATCTCACCACCTCCCTCTCTCCAAGTCTGTCCTGCCTCATCACCTTGAGAACCGAGGCCCAACACTGAGCCCAGCGAGCGATCGAAGCCCTTTACCGTCTAGCCCGAGCTCCCCTTGCTGATTTCATCTTTTATCCCCACCTCCACCCTCTCCTGCTCTAGCCAGGGAAGTAGGGGACTTAACAGTGGGCCACACCTCTGCTCCTCCAGAGCCTGGGTTGCCAGCCCTTCCCTTGTCTCCCTGACAGACTCTTAGGTGCTAGACCCTGCTCAAGGGCCACCATCTCTGGGTGGTCTTTCACTCTCCTCTCTGCCCTCCCCTCCCACCACCCTCGTGTTCCTTGCCTTTGGAGCACTCTAGCTCCCCACCCTAGAGAGGATGACATTGTGGTCTAGAGCATATCTTTGGAATCTCGGCCTGTAGATAATAGTGATTTACAGAGTACAGTTGCGTAGGTGACAGTGTCCTTCTTGTCCCATTTAATAGCCCTGTGGATAGGGACAGAGTAAAGGGGCAAGGTAGGTGATTAAATAGTTAATCCACTAGGGGACTGTAAGTAAAGAAAAAAGAATGGGAGATCCCTGGAAGTTAACCATCACTCAAGAATGCAGGCTTGCTTAGCCACAAAACCAAGCAGGTTTGTTTAGCAACAGAAGCATAAGTCATGGCCCCAAACAATAAAACAATGGTGGCCTGTGCCCCACATCCTGCCCGGTGAGTTCAGAAAGTTAATGACCCCTAGAACATGCTCTTTGCACACATAAAAAAAAAAACACAGTAATTTATGGAAAGGTGACATTTCAAAGTGAAAGACTATCATTGTATTGAGACCTAAAATAATTTTTCCATAGTGCTGTAAGAGTCCTCCAGGTAGGGCAAGAAAACTCTCCTGCCCAACTGGAGGAGGAGCTAATGATGGACACATGACCTCTACTCAAGAATGAAGAAGGTGGTGGTCTTTTTCCCTCTCCCCACTTTTGATTATAAAACTGTAGCCCTAAGTTCTTGGGGTGCAGCACCCTCTCAGCTGCCTGAAAAAACCACCTCATCACTTTGCTTCTCGCTGAATTCTTTCTACGCTGAGACATAAAGGAGCTCCCCTGAAATTCCACCTAGTGGTTTCACTGTAGGGTGAGGGCTACAGAGATCCCCATTTCGCAGATGAGGGAAATCGAGGTTCAAGATGAAGCAACCTGTCCCCAAGGCACCCAATAGGAAGTGGCAAAGCTTTGCATCTAAGTCTGAGTGACCCCAGGTGAATCCCCTTCACCACTATGGACTAAATGTCCTGCATCACTCCACAGGAAGGCTAGATCAATCTGACATTCAGCAGCTGCATTCAGAAGGCTCAGGGCCTGTGTGATGTCAACTGAAAAAAAAAAAAAAAACAAACACACACAACCTTGGCATCTTGGTTTTATTGGGACCTTACTGAGGACGATAGCCAGACAGATAGCCTCTCACATAGCTCTGAGAAATTGCTCCAAAGAGGTGGGGGAGAAGCCAGTATATAATTTTTTTGGCCTGGAAAATACATGTAGTCAAGCATACATCTTGGTGAAAGTTTATTGTTAATGACAGAAATATAGACATCTCAAGTTAATGATTTTAGTGCTTTTCTATGGATGGGAAGATGCAAAAATCTGGGGTCATTGAAATCTTCCCTTAGTTATGCATCTTAGCTTTCTGGGGGCCATATATCCAAAACCCAGAATGCTCTTTCAACCCTAAATGCTCCGTAGGGTGCACTGCAGTGGGTCATGACTGAACCCTTTGCAGAACTGGAAGATGAGCCAGAGTCTGTTCTTTTTATCGACAGTGGCAGCTTCAGGAAGAAAGCAAATGTTTGGGGAAAGTGTGAGCAGAAGTAATAGACTCAAAAGGGAACTTAAAAGAGGAAAAAGAATTAGAGCTTCCAGCTTTACTGAAGAGGCCCAAAGACTTAGAAGGTGCTTTAAGCATACCTGAGTCTCATCTGCAACCAATGCAAATTCCTTCTTGATCCTAGCAGCCCTGGGCAAAGAGTCGTACCACACCTACTTGAACTCCCCTGGGGACAGGGTGCTCATTACCTCTCATGGCAGCCCAGTAACCAGCAAACAGTACCAACTTCGAGGAAGTGTTTTCATTGCCATTGTGCCTCAGTCACTCCTGGAGCTTTTCTGAAGAGCGGACCATTTGGACGACACTCTAAGCCTGGGAGTGTTTACTATGTCATCTTCATGTTTGTGCAAACACTGAAAATATCCTAAATCTCCATCCGTGGTGGACCAAGGAAATAGTTGAGGTATCTCCTGTGAAATACTGTTGTGCGGCTGTTTAATACCCTGTTGTTCCTCCTTTTTTTTTTTAAAGAACAGAGGGGTTTTGTTTATTTTTATTCATTTATTTAGGTCTCGCCAAGTCTTCACGCTGCACGAGGGCTTCCTCTAGTTGCAGTGCACAGACTTCTCGCTGGGGTGGCTTCTCGTTTTGGAGCACGGGCCCTAGGCACGTGGGCTTCCGCAGTTGCAGCACAGGGACTCATTAGCTGTGGCTTGAGGGCCCTGCAACCCACTGGCTCAGTGGTTGTGGTGCACAGGCTTACCTGCTCCGAGGCATATGGAATCTTCCCGGACAAGGGATGGAACCCACGTCCCCTGCATTGGCCGGTGGATTCTTATCCACTGCCTCCCCCAGGGAAGTCCCTGTGGTGGTTCTTCCCTTTCCCTCCTCTGCCTCCTTCAGAGAGATGGAATCTGCTTTTCTAGGTCAGGCATATCTTAGAAGCTTTTCTTCTAAGGAGCAAGTGTCTTTTAAACTCACGGAAGCAGTTTAGATCGCTATGTGGTATCCGGAAGTCAGAAGAACTCTGAACTAACTGAGGGGAGAAGGGATGAGGCCAGAGATCAGCCTACCCCCAGCTCCTTGATTTCTCCTTGGCTCCTCCCCAGCATTGCACACAGAACTCCCTCCTGTTCCTGGAGAACATCCAGTTAATCACCACCAAGATATTCCAGATATATTCTGCTTCATCTCTCTGTGGAGGCTTATAACTTGTTTTTGCTTGCTTGCTTAGTTTTTTTATCAAAGAGATAACTTTATTAGTTTCTTCTACAAGAGACAGTAATATCAACTTTTTAAAAACAGAAATCTCAGGTCATCTGAGAGGCCAAATAGATCCAAAGAAGAAAGATGATAAACAGTTAAATTAATCAAAAGGCACTACACCACCACCTAAAACCTACTACCACAGTGGTAGTGGGCTAAGGAAGATTAAGCTACAGCAAAATCATCTCATGTTAATGTTACAGATCATAGAGCAAGAATTGAGTTTGCTTTCCAGAAAACTATGGCACAACAATCACTTTGGACCAAGTGGATATTTGGCCAGGAAAAGAAGATCAGGCCAAATGGAAAGGAATAGGGACAAAAAAAGAATCCAAGTGACAGAATCCAAGCAAAGGAAGAGGGTTTTTCCTCCCAAGTCATTTGCTCTATGGTGGGTTGCTTCCCCTGAGGCTCCTGTCCTAGGGTTTCTCCAGCCTTACAGGGGCTCAGCAACCAGATCTGGGTTCAGGTTGCCCTAAGCTCTTGCATAATTTAGTACAAGACTTTAGAGAACTTATCACACATTGTGGGGTGGGGGGAGTGTGCTGAAGCATTCACATGCAAAGCAGTCTGAGCTTCCCCAAACATATTTGGACACTCTACACAAAGCTTTCCAAAGTCTGACATCTTGTAGAAGCCAAACAGTTAAAGCTGCAAGGTTCACAAGATCAGAGAAACCAGGATGAGACAGTACAGGTAGAAAATCCCAGCGGCTAAATGTCACTCTATATTTCTCTGACATATTGGGTTGACCAAGAAGTTCATTCAGGTTTTCCCATAAGCTGCTAAGGAACAACCCAAATGAACATTTTGGCCAACACAATAGTAGTAACACTCATATAACTGATGTGGGATGTAGAAAACTACACTGCACAAGCTGGGTCTTCTGCTGGAATTTTCATCAAATACCAAAGAAAAAAACAAGGGGTGGGGCTCACTTTATTTTTGAAAAGCCTCAGGAGTTATTCTATTATAAAGGGACATGGCTGAACAGATAGGAGACGAATTCTCCATTGTGAGTTCTCCTGATGGCTTCCGCGAGGATCATGGAGATGTCAGTCACCTGTATTTTGGAGCAATGCTTCATTTTATCCTCCTGAGATATGGTCTTGGTGACTACTACTGCTTCAAAGCATGCATTATTAATGCGAGAAATGGCTGGGCCAGAAAAGATTCCATGAGTCAGGATAGCATAAACCCTGAGAGAAGTTTGTCAGCTGCATGGCAGATTGCGCCACAAGTGTCAGCCATGGCATCCACGAGGATGGCCACACGGTCCTTCACGTCTCCTACAAGCACCATGCGGTCCACTTCACTGGCCTTCTTCTGTTCTTTGTGAATCAAGGCAAAGTCCACATTCAACCGGTCTGCAATGGAAGTCACTCTCTTTGCTCCTCCAGCATCAGGTGAGACAATTGTGCAGTTCCTCCACTCAGAGATGTTCTCCCTTATCCACTTGAGGACCGCTGGCTCTGCATACAAATTGTCGACTGGGATATCAAAAAAAGCCCTGAATTTGAGAAGCATGAAGGTCCACGGTGATAATATGATCCGCGCCTGCTACAGAGAGCATATTTGCAACTAGCTTGGCTGAGATTGGAGCCCGGCTCTTATCCTTCGTATCCTGCGGGGCGTAAGGGAAGCACGGGATGACTGCAGTAATCCGGCTGGCTGAAGCAATCTTGCAGGCATTAATCATAATCAAAAGTTCCATGAGATTGTCATTGATTTCACCGCAGCCACTCTGAACAATGTAGACATCCTCTCCACGAACACTTTCTCCGGTTTCCACACAGGTCTCCTGGTTGCTGAATTTCTTAGTCACCACCTTGCCCAGTTCCAGGCCCCGGCGGTTGGCAGTCTTCTGAGATAGGTCCTGGTGGGAGCTGCCGCTGTGTTCGGCATCTTGGCCAACTACCCTAGGCTCTCTTTGCTTAACGATCACTGCTGCTGCCGCCAAGACCTGAACCGAGTCGGCCCAGAGACTCAGTACTAAGCACTCGCGTTTCCACTCCGCCATCTTCTGCTTGCTTAGTTTTCCTGTGGACCGTGTTATACTTGCAAAATGAGGCAAAACTTGTTTACAGTTTGTTGACTGAAAGAAAAATGCACAACATAAAAGTTTGTTAGGTTTTATAGGGTTAAGTCCTCACTGAGGACTGTAGCCAGAGAGACAGCCTCTCAGACAGCTCTGAGGAACTGCTCCGCAGAGTTGGGAGGACTCAGAATATATGTAAACTCTGTTGTTGTTCAGTGGCTAAGTCGTGTCTGACTCTGCGACCTCGTGGACTGCAGCAGGCCAGGCTTCCCTGTCCTTCACTATCTCCCGGGGTTTGCTCAAACTCATGTCCGAGTCAGTGATGCCATCCAGCCATCTTATCCTCTGCCACTCCCTTCTCCTCCTGCCCTTAATCTTTCCTAGCATCAGGATCTTTTCCAATGAGTTGGCTCTTCACACCAGGTGGCCAAAGTACCAGAGCTTCAGCATCAGTCCTTCCAAAGAATATTCAGGGTTAATTTCCTTTAGGATTGACTGGTTTGATCTCTTTGCTGTCCAAGGGACTCTCAAGAGTCTTCTCCAATACCACAATTTGAAAGAATCAATTCTTCAGCACTCAGCTTTCTTTATGGTCCAACTCTCACATCCATACATGACTACTGGAGAAACCATAGCTTCGACCAAATGGATCTTTGTTGACCAAGTGATATCTCTGCTTTTTAATATGCTGTTTAGGTTTGTCATAGCTTTTCTTCTAAGGAGCAAGCGTCTTTTAATTTCATGACAACAATCACCATTCTCAGAGATGATGATTTTTGGAGCCCAAGAAAGTAAAAATCTGTCACTGTTTCCACTTTTTTCCCATCTATTCACCACGAAGTGATGGGACCAGATGCCATGATCTTAGTTTTTTGAATGTGAGTTTTAAGCCAGTTTTTGTTTTTTTTTTTTTCACTTTCACCCCCATCAACAAGCTCTTTAGTTCCTCTTCATTTTCTGCCATTAGCGTGGTATCATTGGCCTATTTGAGGTTGTTATTTCTCCCAGCAGTCTTGATTCCAACTTGTGATTCATCCAGCATGGCATTTCATATGATGCATTCTTCATATTAGCTAAATAAGCAGGATGACAATATAAGACTTGACATACTCTTTTCCTAATTTTGAACCAGTCTTTTATTCCTTGACGGGTTCTAAATGTTGCTTCTTGACCTGCATACATGTTTCTCAAGAGACAAGTAAGGTGGGGGCTGAGAAATGCAAGTAGTCAAGCATTCATCTTGATAAAAGATTACTGAGAATCACTAAAAGCAGACATCTCAAGTTAATGATTTTAGTGCTTTTCTATGGGTGAGAAGATATAAGAATCTGAGGTCACTGAAATTCTTCTCTAGATATGCGTCCATCTTGACCTTGCAGGGACCATCTATCCAAAACACAGAGCGCTCCCGCCTGTCTTTCTGCATCCTGAATTTCCCTCAGGGTGCACTGGAGGTGGGCCACTGCAGTGGCTGATGACTTGATCCTTGTAGAACTGGAATGGCAGCACCATTCTTTCTTTACAAGTTTAAAAATAATGAAACGAACAATGTCCTCTATTCAAGTTAAAAAAAAACAGAACTATCAGTAACCTTGAAAATGACGTGGAAGTGTTAGTAGTTCGGTCGTGTCCAACTCTCTGTGACCCCATGAACTGTAGCTTGCCAGGCTCCTCTGCCATGGGCTTTCCCAGGCAAGAATACTGGAATGGATTGCCATTTCCTTTTCCAGGGTCCATCTCCTTTTCCAGGGGATCTTCCTGAAGCAAGATTGAACATAGGTCTCCTGCATTTGCAGGCAGATTCTTTACCACCAGGGAAGCCCTAGGAGTCCCTGAAATCACCATCAAACTGCTGATTGTAAATCATTCCATCACTATACGTGTAAAACTTTCTTTTGTTCATAAACATATATATTCACACATATTATGTATATAAGTATCCTCTATAAGATAGTATCTATATATAATACATATAATATATACATCATTGTCTTCTCTGATATAATATATAAAATGTTATATGGTATATATTATATATACTATATAGCTATATAGAATTGATGTATAAAATAATTTTATATACTTTATATATATATTATGTATTAATAGATATATTATATACCTATTGTATTATATATCTATTTTATATACCTATACATATAGCTTAACCACTATGTAAGTATTCCTAAGTAGGCTTCCTTTGTTCCTCTGTAGCTCAGCTGGTAAAGAATCTGCCTGCAATGTGGGAGACCTGGGTTCGATCCCTGAGTTGGGACAATCCCCTGGAGAAGGGAAAGGCTACCAACTTCAGTATTCAGGCCTGGAGAATTCCATGGACTGTATAGTCCATGGGTTTGCAAAGAGTCAGACATGACTGAGTGACTTTCACAGGTAAGTATTCCTAAGCAATGACTTGGGCTTCCATGGTGGCTCAGATGGCAGAGAATCTGCCTGCAATGCACGAGACCCGGGTTGAATCCCTGGGTCTGAAAGATCCCCTAGAGAAGGGAACGGCAACCCACTCCAGTATTCTTGCCTGGAGAATCCCACGGACAGAGGAGCCTGGTGGGCTACAGTCCGTGGTGTCACAGTCGGACATGACTGAGCGCAGAGCAGGAGAAGCAATGGCTTGTTTAGTTTCGCCTGTTTCTGAATTTTATGTAAATCAAAGAGTACTTTATGATTCCTCTGTGACTTTCTTCTTTCTTTCATTGTCCTGTTTGTGAGCTTCATCCCTGTTGTCTCTCTGCTGGTGGTTTGTGCTTTTTCTGTGCTGTGTAATAATTAGTTAATGGCATGCCTGCATGGAGGTTGATCTCTCCACTTTTTTTGTTGATGAATATATGTGTTGTTACCAGGTTTTTGCTGCCAATGGCATCTGTTTACATTTCTTCTGGTGCATTTATAAAATAATTTTTCTAGGTATTGTTTTGGTCAGCGTTCAACCAGAGAAACAATCAGTAGGAGATACAAGTTTAAGAGATTTATCACAGAAATGTAAGAGTGGATCATCACTGGTTAAAAAAATATATTTTTATATCAAGAAATGAATTTCCGTGACTGTGGGGGGTGGCTAGGCAAGTTCAAAATTCACAGGGTGCCTGGCTGGAAATTCTGGGGCACCAGCCAACCAAAGGGGGAACTGCTTCTTCCTGGAAGCCTCAGCTCTGCATTTAAGGCCTTCCAACCAATTGGGCTGGGCTTCCCAGGTGGCACTAGTGGTAAAGAATCCACCTGTCCATGCAGGCAGCACCGGTTTGATCCCTGGGTCAGGAAGATCCCCTGGAGAAGGGAATGATCACCCACTCCAGGATTCTTGCCTGGAGAATCCCACGGACAGAGGAGCCTGACAGGCTGCAGTCCATGCGGTCACAGGAGTCAGACATGACTTAGCAACTAAATCACCAATGAAACAGTTGGATCAGACCCACCCAGAAAGTCTAGAATAGCTTCCCTTACATAAAGTCAACTGATTACAACTTTAATCACATCTATAAAATCCTTTCACAGCAACATCCAGCCTAGCGCTTATTCAGTAATAAGGGACTGTAGCCCAGCCAGGTTGACACCTAACACTCACCTTCACATTTATAAGGAAGAGTAGTAAGTGTGAATCTTTATACACAATATCCTGTCATTTGTTACAACTGTCTTCCCTTTCTTACTGGAAGGACAGAAAAGCTTGTTAAAGTCTGAAAATCAGTAAAATAATGAACACTGCTCTCTATCTCCTTCTAAGGAGCCACCACAGACTCTATGCAAATACACTTATAGAGGAATTCTAACTTGGATTTCATTCCACTTTTGTAAAAAGTAGGCTCACATTATTGATGCTGTTTTGCAATTTGTGTTTTTAAAAAAACTAATACTACTTCATCGGAACCCCGCATGCTGGCGCATTTAAGTCTAAAATCAGTCATTGTGGGGAATTCCCTGACGGTCCAGGGCTAGGACGCAGTGCTCTCAGTGCCAGGGCCTGAGTTCAGTCCTTGGTTGGGAACTAGGATCCTGCAAGTCTTGCAGTGTGGCCAATAAAAAATACAATCATTTGTTATAATAGATGCTTGATATTCTGTGGGATAAGGGAGGTTGCCATAACTTTGCAAACTTTCCCACACGGGTGGGTACTTGCTTTGCTTCTGGGTTTCGCTCCTTGCAAACAATGCTCAGTCCACATCCTTGAAGATGTGCTTTAAGGCACAGGTGGGACAGAATCCTGAAGTGGAAGGCAGATTAGCAGGTGTGCAGATTTTAAATGTCAACAGCTACAGTGACTCCCTTCTATAAAGAGCGGTGGCAAGCCACACTCCCACAGGGAGTATCCATTTTCCTGCTTTCTCACCAGTGCTGATTTTTAACAACTGGGTTAACTCTTGAGTTAAAAAAAAAAAACTTTCTCATCATTGTTGTGATTTGTACTTTTCCCTGTTGGCAAAGTTGGCAAGTTACCATTGGCTTAGTAACTATCTGCATTTTCTTTTCCGTGAATTGTTTGCTCATATTCTTTGAGTATTTTTCCATGGTTCTTAGGCCACTGTGGGCTTCCCTGATAGCTCAGTTGGTAAAGAATCCGCCTGCAACACAGGAGACCCTGGTTCAATTCCTGGGTCGGGAGATTCCCTGGAGAATGGATAGGCTACCCACTCCAGTATTCTTAGGCTTCCCTTATGGTTCAGCTGGTAAAAAAAAAAAAAATCCACCCACAGTGCGGGAGACCTGGGTTCTACCCCTGGGTTGGGAAGTTCACCTGGAGAGGGAACGGCTACCCACTCCAGTATTCTGACCTGGAGAACTCCATGGACCGTATAGTCCATGGGGTCGCCAGGGTGTCATTAACAAAATTGTTAGATCAGTGTTGGTTGGACTCTGAACACTACAGCAGTTCCCATCTGGGGGCCCCTGTATGCAGCGGGTAAGAATTAGGACTTTGTATCAGCGAGATCTAGGAGAGTTTGTTCCTAGGGGACTTACCTCTCTTCTTGGACTCCATTTTATTTTTTTTTTTTGTCTTTAAAACAGGGTTCTTAGGGTTTCCTGGATCTCTTAGTGTTATTGTGAAGATTTAAGGAGAAAAGGCGTGTCATATGCCTGGCAAGTGGATGTCAGGTGTCGGTTACCAGGGGTTAAGTCTAAGGAACATGACTTGCTCAGTGGTCACATGCAGATACCTGCGGTGCCTGGTCAGCAGTGGCCACAGGGGGTCACGTGGCCCATTGGGAGGATCAAAGGCCGTGTCCTGGGACAATGCTGTCACAGCAGAAGGGCCTGCTTCATGCTCACTGGGTCATCCCTGGGTGCTCTCTGCTCAGGAGCTCTATTCTCTTAAATGATGCAAACGTCACAAACTGGCTGGAACAGGGTAGCCTTTAGATAAGGGCCCTGGTAGGGTGGGGGGAAGGGGAGCGCACAGGCCAAGATCCAGAGGACGTTAAGGTCTGCCCCTTTGCCTGGGGCCTCAAGTCACCTGAGGGACCCAAGGGAGTGGCCTTGGAGGGTGGGACGGGAGAGGCTTCCATGTCTTCTGGGCTTCTGTAGTGCCTGGCACTGCACATAACCCTCTCAACAAGCCCATATAGTGCAAAACGATTACCATACCCTTTTTACTGGAGCTCAGAGAGGTGAGGTCACTTCCCCGAGATCACACAGCCAGCAAAGGATGGAGCTGGGATTTGAACACAAGTCTGTCTGAACCCACAACGCCATGCTCCTTCCTACCGATTACCCCTCACTGTCTGGCTAATGAGAGAGGGAACTGCCCTTGCTTTCAGAGGATCAGTCCAGAGAGCACACATACCATATGCCAACGGGAAGTGTCACCCAGAATTCCCCATGGACAAGCAGTGTGCTTAGGAGGCATTCATGCTGAGGAGTAACTTTACTGAGTGACACAGTTTCAGGTGCTGTGCAAGGGTCTTATTTAATCCCCTGCAGTGCTATAAGTAGTAGGTCCTATTCTTGGCCCCTTTATAGAGATGAACAAACTGAGGCAGGCATGGAGCCATCGCTTTGGACAAGGACCCCCAGGGAATAGGAGTTGGGGTAGGGACACAGGTCGAAGTCTGCCTTTGTATTACTTTTCTGAGGACAGCAGGAAATGATATTAATTGGAAAAATAGTTGGGAATTGGTGGAGTGCGCCCTCTGGTGGCAGCCTTGATGGGCAGCGTCTATAGAGCCGTGGAACCGAACTCAAACCCCCATTTGGACATTTCCTCACGTCACCTAGGGCGTCCCTGCGGGCTCATACGGTAAAGTGAAGAAGTGAAGTCGCTCAGTCGTGTCCCACTCTTTGCAACCCCATGGACTGTAGCCTACCAGGCTCCTCTGTCCATGGGATTTTCCAGGCAAGGGTACTGGAGTGGGTTGCCATATGCAATGCGGGAGACCTGTTTGATCCCTGGGTTGGAAAGATCTCCAGAAGGAGGGCATAGCAACCTACTCCAGTATGCCTGCCTGGAGAATTCCATGGACCCAGGAGCCTGGTGGACTACAGTCCATGGGGCCTCACAGAGTTGGACACGAATGAACAACTAAGCACAGCTCAGCACAGCATATGACCTAAGCAAGTCACGCCACATGCTTGTGCCTCAGTTTCCGCATCTGTAAAATGGGGGTAGTAATAGTAAGGATTTCTTGGGTAGTGGTGAGGACTCCATAATGGAAAGTGCTCACAGGTTGATTAATAAATGGTTAACAATGACAGGTATTCATGCCAAGGGAGGAACTCCTCTCCTGGTGGGAAGGGAACTAGACTGCCCACTCTGCTCCAGCTCACCAAAGGGACCGGGAGTGACAAGAGGGCATCCTCAAAGCTTTACAAAGTTACTTTGGGCAAATCAAGGACCATCCCATTACCTCCAGTCACCCTCTCCCCTCCTTCATGGGCCGCCTTTCTATTCTTCCAAGACCATAACAGCCAGGAGGAGCCTGACACGCCAGCCTCCCCCATCTGGTGGTGACCACATACCACGTCTTGGCTAATCTCCCCCAAACCCTGCCTTTCTCACGCCCTCACTTCCCAGCTCAAAAACCAGGCATGGCTCCCCATAACTCCCCAAATTCACTGCCCACCACCTACCGTCAACCTACCCTTTTGAACTACCTCTTGCTCTCACCCTCTGCTCACAGCAAGTCCACAAGGCACACGGTCTCAGAGGTGCTGAGCTCTGAGCCAGGCTCGGGGCAGGGAGAAAGCTGAAGATAGGGCTTGTCTTCAGATCCAGCCAAGCTGCTTTACTCTCTGCCCCAGAACCAGCCTTGTTCAGGCTGTACCCACTGCTGAGAAAGCCGTCTTTTCTCTTTGATTCTAATGTCACCATCTCAAGTTAGAAACAGCAGAAACCAGCTGCAGGAAAGCAGAGTGTGATCAATACAGCCTGCTGCTGCTGCTGCTAAGTCGCTTCAGTCGTGTCTGACTCTGTGCAACCCCAAAGACGGCAGCCCACCAGGCTCCCCCATCCCTGGGATTCTCCAGGCAAGAACACTGGAGCGGGTTGCCATTTGCTTAAAGATGTGGATGCAGGCTTTGACATGTGGATAGGCGTTGCGTATAGACAAATGGACATGCCTGTACACACATAAACAGGCACGCACCTGTTATGATCCCACCAGCTGTCTGCAAGAGTGTCTTCACATCCTCTCCAGCATGTTATTGTCTTTTTTCTTTTTAAAATTATAGCTACCCTAACTAATGTGAAGCAGTATTTCATTGTGATTTTGATTTGCATTTCTCTAATGACTAATGGGGCTTCCCTGACAGCTCAGACAGTAAAGAATCCGCCTGCAATGCTAGAGACCTGGGATCGATCCCTGGGTGGGGAAGATCCCCTAGAGAATGGAATGGCTACCCACTCCAGTATTCTTGCCTGGAGAATTCCATGGACAGAGGATGTTGAGCATCTTCTGATGTACTTACTGGGCATTTGTATATCTTCTTTGGAGAAATGTCCATTCAAGTCCTTTGCCCACCTTTTAATTGGGGTTTTGTATTTTTGTGGTTGAATTGTAGGAGTTCTTTATATGTTCTGGATTTTAACCCTTATTAGATGTATTTGCAAATATTTTCTCCCATCCTGTGGGTTGTCTTTTTACCCTCTTAATGGTATCCTTTGAGGCACAAAAATTTTTAATCTTAATGAAGTCTAATTTATCTATTTCTTCTGTTGTCTAAGCTTTTGGTGTCACATGTAAGAAACCATTGCCAAATCTAAGGTCAGGCAGATTTCCCTCTATGCTTCCTTCTAACAGCTTCATAGTTTTAGCTCTTAACATTTAGGTCTTTGATCCACTTTGAGTTAATTTTTGTATATGACATAAGGAGGAGGTGCTTATCAGCCCCATTTGTTGAAGAGAACATTTGTTTCTCCACTGAATAATCTTGGCACCCTTGTTGATAAGGCTTTATTCCTGGGATTTCAACTCTACTCTACTGGTCTACATGTCTGTTCTTCTGAAAATACCACCCTGTTTTGATTACTTTCACTTTGAACCAAGCTTTGAAGTCTGGATTTCTTGAAACCCCGTATGGATTTCAGGATGAGTTTTTCCATTTCTGTAAAAGAAATACTATTGGGATTTTGATAGGAATTGCATTGAATCTGTATGTGCCATTGGGTAGAATTGTTATCTTAACAATATTAACTCTCCAAATTTGTGAACATGACTCCATTTATCTTTTTAGAACCCTTTGATTACCATTTTAATAGAGGATTCTTAAAAGTGGTAATGCCTACACAACTCAAAGACTTGAATCCCTAGTGGTTAAATTTGAGGCCAATGGGAAAGATTCGTTCCTCTGACACAACGTAGAATGCTTTCAGAAATAGCACAGATCAATTCAGTAGGGATCTATTCAGTGTCCTTAGGCTTGGGGAAAGCCAAGCAGAAAGACAAAGGTTGTTTCAGAGCCTTTGGTCCACGATTCCTCCCGTGTGTCAACAAGCAGTATGTGTGAATGCCAGCTTGCTGAGACATGCTTTACTGCCTGGGTCATGACTCAGAATGAACCTCCCCAGGACTTACCTGGTGGTCCAGTGGTTAAGACGCCACGCTGCCAAGCAGGGAGCTCAGGACTGATCACCGGTCAGGGAGCTAGACCCACATGCTACAACTAAAAAATAAAAGAAAGAAAGATCCAGCATGCCTCAGCTAAGACCTGGTGGAGCCAAACAACCACCAGCACCCGAAATGACCCTTCCTGCCCTGATTGGAGCATTCCAAGCCTCCCAGGACTTGCCTGCATTCTGCACAAGCTAATTTAATTCTCTCGAAGACCCAAGATGGCAGCAAGGGTGGAGCTGCCAAGAGTTCAGGAGTGGAGGCAAAGATCAGAGAGAGGAAAGGGAGCAACGCCAGGGCGAAGGTGTGAGCAGTGAAGGCGGAGCTCCATGGATGGTGCCCCTCCACCAGTCACGCACATGGGGGGCGAGGGTACTGGCTGTGAGCAGGAAGCTGTCCGACGCCCATGGTGGACACACTCAAAGTCAAAATGGATAAGAAATTGTTAGCACACCAGCATTTTCAGATTATATACCTGTAATTGATATAAGATTGTACATCAACTATGTGTCCATTTACAGAAAGAAACAGAAGTTTATGTAAGGAAAGATGTGGCAAATTTTTCAAAAGGGAAGATCTTTTTCAAAAATGTTCAAAAAAGATGAAAGACTAGGACATGAATTCCAGCAAGATCTTTTTTGATCCACTTCCTAAAGAAATGAAAATGAAAATTTTTAAATGGGATCTAATTAAACTTAAAAGCTTTTGTACAGCAAAGGAAACCATAAACAAGACAAATATCGTATGGTATCACTTATATGTGGAACCCCCCCCCCAAAAAAAGTGTACCAGTGAACTTATTTACAAAACAAACGTAGAGTTGCGGATGGAGAAAACACACTTATGGTAACCAGGGGTTAAGTGGGTGGCTATGGTTAAATTGGGAGGTTTGGATTGACATAAACACACTGCCATATATACAATAGGTAACTAATAAGAACTCGCTATATAGCATAGAAAACTCTATTCAATACTCTGTAATGACCTGTATGGGGAAAGAATCTAAAAATGAAAAAAAGAAAGAGTGAATACACGTACAACTTATTCACTTTGCTGTACACCTAAAACTAACACACATTGTAAATCAACTCTCAGTTCAGTTCAAAGTTAAAATAGATATGAAACTGCTCAGTCGTGTCTGACTCTTTGAGACCCTATGGACTGCAGCTCTCCAGGCTTCCCTGTCCATCACCAACTCCCGGAGCTTACTCAGACTCATGTCCATCAAGTTAGTGATGCCATCCAACCATCAAATCAACTATACTCCAATAGAAAATTTTTAAAAATCACAAAAGGAAAAAAAAAAATATTCTTGCTCTGGCCAGTATAAGTTGTTAGATATCCACACTTAATACTTCCAATAATATTCACTTATCTAAAATTACCCCTTAATTGATAGGGTAAACAAGCAAAAAAAAAAAAAAAAAGAACCCAAAAGAAAATGACTAACTTACATCCCACTCCATTGCTCTTGTCTGGAAAATCCCATGGACGGAGGAGCCTGGTGGGCTGTGGTCCACGGGGTCGCGAAGAGTCAGACACGACTGAGCGACTTCCCTTTCACTTTTCACTTTCATGCACTGGAGAAGGAAATGGCAACCCACTCCAGTGTTCTTGCCTGGAGAATCCCAGGGACAAGGGAGCCTGATAGGCTGCCGTCTATGGGGTCACACAGAGTCGGACACGACTGAAGTGACTTAGCAGCAGCAGCAACTTACATCCCTACGATGGCATACCCATATGATGGGACACAGTGACATCTGAGTGGGGGAATATTATGGTGTTTTCAAAGAACATTGGACGACATGAGAAAACATCCATGATTCCATACTAAGGGGCAAAGCAAGGCACACTATAGTATATGCCAGATGACTCCACCTTTGTAAAGATACGTGTGTTTGTATGGATGCATAGCAGAACAGATGGAAGGTTAACCAAGATCAATCCTGGGTGGTAGGGGTTAGGGGTGACTTTTAGAAGCAGATTTCAGGGACTTTCCTGGTGGTCCAGTGGCTCAGACTCCTCCTTCCCAATGCAGGGGGCCTGGTTTGATTCCTAGACTAGGAACTAGATCCCAGATGCCAAGACTAAGAGTTTGAATGGAGCAACTAAAAGATTCCGCATGCTGCAACTAAGACCTGGTGCAGCCAAATTAAAAAAAAAAAAAAAAGTTTTTTAAATGGAAAAATATCAGTTAAAAAATGTGGTTTCATTTCTTCAAAATTCTCTAATATGCCTGAATTAAATGCTTAATCTGAAAAAAATACATATACACATGCAGATAGATACACACATGTTACACACACAAAAGAAAACCAGCATTTTCCTTTAATACTGGGGATGGAGGAAGTGAGGGGAAAATTAGGGACAATAAAGATCTCTCTTCCCCTCATGCAAAGACACATCAAGGCGTTGGCCACCCTCAAGCCAGGAAGAGGGCCTGCATCAGCTGTTCGGAGTTGTAGGCTTTTATAATAAACTGGTAATTAGTAAATAAGCTGTTCTCCAGGTTCTGTGAGCCATTCTAGAAAATTACTGAGCCTGAGGAGGGAGTCCTGGGAACCCCCAGTTTATAACTGGTTGTTTAGAGGCACCAGAGGCCTGGGGGCTTCCCTGGTGGCTCAGGGGGTAAGGAATCTGCCTGCAATACAGGAGACCCGGGTTTGACCCCTAGGTGGGGAAGATCCCTTGGAGAAGGGAATGGCAACCCGCTCTAGTACCCTTCCTGGAGAATCCCATGGACAGAGGAACCTGGCAGGCTACAGTCCATGGGGTCACAAAGAGTTGGACACGACTGAGTGACTGACACTTTCACACTGGAGGCCTGGACTCTGAAGTGGAGGTGGGGGCAGCCTTGGGGGTACTGAGCCCTCAACCCGGGGGTTCTGACGTGGACTCCAGGCAGAGAGGGTCAGAACTGAATTGAGTTGTGGGGCACACAGCTGGTGTCGGGGAGTTGCTCAGTGAGAGAAAGTTCCCCTTGCCCCCAATCTGGTGTGAAACCTACTGGAAGCTGCCTGATGCTCCAGAAGTTGGAACTCTATGCTCTCGCTGCCAAGAGTTGGGTTTCATCCCTGGTCTGGGAACTGGGATTCTACAAGACGCGAAGCATAGCTCCCAAACCCCAACTAACCAACCAACCAGAAAGCAAGGTGACTGGCATCAGAAGTACTGAGGGCAGAGGAAGAAAACAGCTTTCCCTCTTGCGTGCGAGTTGCTTCCCCTGGACACAGGCCGGGCAGGATGGACTAACAGGGCCTGGAGTTGGAGGAGGCCGATTCTCCCAGAGGCCCAGGCCCCGAGCTACTTACCAGCCCCCGTCCCCTTGAAGCAGCTGCTGCCCGAACAAATTAGCACACATTTAGCAGCTCAGAAACTTGCAAGTGTGTTATCTCACGTTTTGTGGTCAGAGGCCCAGCAGGCCTGGCTGGTTCCCCCATTCTAGGCCCCACAAGGCTGAAATCTAAGTGTTGGCCAGGCGGCGCTCCTACCTGGACGTTCTGGGGTCACTCTGCCGGTGGGTGAGCCTGGTTCCACGTGCTGTAGGATGGAGGTGCCTGCCTCTTGGTGGGCGGTGAGCCCCCAGAGGCCTCACATTCCCCGAGAGCAGCTCAGATGACTCGCTTGCCTCCTCTGTAGCTGACCTTCTCTGACCTCAGGTGGAACCACTTCTCTGCCTTTAAAGGCTGACGTGGGATTCAACTGGACTCACCTGGATCCTGTCCTCACCTCAAGATCTTCAACCACATCTTCAGTGTCTCTTTTGCCATGTCAGGCAACATAGTCACAGATTCCAGAGTCATCTAATGGTTTTATCCACTGACAGTCTCTGTTTAAACCATCTGTTTCATCAGAGGTTGCAAAAGGGTGGTATTTCTAACTTGTCGTACTTTCAGCAAATATTAAGTAGGGTTTTCCACTTAAGAACTTTGTTTCTTTATCAGTCGTGGCCGTTTGTTTATCCCAAAATAAAGTTTGTATGAGAAAGGCTGGGTTTATTTCTTATTCACTGTTTTCTGAGAAAAAAAAAGGAGGGAAAGAAGGTACCCTAGGTACTTTCAGTGATGATCCGTGACTACATGTTTCTTTTTTTTTAATTAAAAACTTTTTTAATTGTAGAAAAATTGCTTTACAATGTTGTGTTGGTTTCTGCCATACAGTCAGCCAAGTCAGTGGTAAATTTATTTTTATATATATATATATATATATATATATATATCCCCTCCCTCTTGAGCTTCCCTTCCCTCTTCCATCCCCACCTCTAGGTCATCACAGAGCGCCAAGCGGAGCTCCCTGTGTTATAAAGCAACGTCTTACTACCTGTTGTATACGTGGTAGATTATATATGTTAATGCTACATCCGTCCCACTCTCTCCTTCCCCTGCTGAATCCACAAGCCTGTTCTCTACATCTATGTCTCCATTCCTGTCTTGCAAATACGTTCGTCAATATCATTTTTCTAAATTCTATATATCTGCATTAATACACGATATTTGTTTTTCTCTAACTTACTTCATTCTGCGTAAGAGGCTCTTGATTCATCCACCTCAATACAATTGATTCAGATTCATTCCTTTTTATGGCTGAGTAATATTGTAATATTCCATTATGTATATATATAATAATATATATATATAATGTACCACATCTTCTTTATCCATTCATCTGCAATGCACATCGAGGTTGCTTCCCTAGCTTGGCTACTGTAAACAGTGCTGCAATGAACACTGGGGTACATGGGATGACTGCATGTTTCTTGGTCACTGAAACATTTCCTTTTCTTTGCTCTTAACGACCTTAAATGTCTGCTAAGTGCTGAGAAGACTAAAATGGTCCGTTGTGCCTCTCTGAAGGGCTTTGAGTTGCTCACTTTATCCTTGCTGGTCTTCGTCCACTGTACGCATATCACTTAGCGTGTGGTTATAAACTGCCCTTCATTCTTCTATAAGGAATTTGTTCTGGTCCCTTTAAGTACATCACAAACCCTGTAAGAATGTCCCACAGTTCCCTATCCATGGATCTAGGGCAAGTTCTAATCACACTAGGACCACACCCTTGTCTAACTCAATGAAACCAAGCCATGCCTGCAGGGCAACCCAAGATGGGAGG
>SJXQ01010786.1:553742-564626 GCA_006408695.1 Aepyceros melampus | reverse complement strand
GCCTCACTCTCTTGCCACCTGTCTGTCGGGAGGGGCAGTGTCTGACTCCCTTCCCAGCGCCTCTCCCAGAGCCTGGTACACAGGAGGTGCTCAGAGAAAGAAAGGTCTGGGGCTAAGTGAGTGCCAGGCCTCCCTGTTCGGTGGCCTGGCTTCCATCACCCTTGGAATGCCAGCCCTCTTCTGGGACCAGGAGTTAGCCCAGCCCCCCAGATACATCCTCCATGTGAGTGACTGTGAGTGTGAGAGTGCGTGTGTGTGCGTGTACACCCAAGCGCCTGTGCCGCTGCCTCTCCCAGGGCTCAAGGTAGCTCTCTCCCATCAGACTGGGGGCTGCCCATTCCCTGAGCCCTCCTGGTCTCTGTGGGTCATGCCCCCTTGCCCACACTCAGAGGTTCAGCTCTAGGAAGTCTCTACACCTCTTCCCTGCTTCTTTACCTGCATGGTATCCACTCATTTGTTTTTTTGTTAGTTTTTTTTTCCCCACTTGCTTTTGAATGCCACTTAGACCAGATATTTTTTCTCCCCTGCCTTTTATCTTCCTGGTCTCAGGACAAACTGGGTTTGTCATCTGGTGTTAGTTTCATTTTTGATTACCAATAGCAATAATAATCAGTAAAAGTCATGGTGAGTGGTCAGAAGAAGAGCAACGACTACTAACTGCTCACGCTTATTAGGCTCCAGGAATCGAGCTAAGCACACCTCTGGCAGCGTTTCGAGAATCCTGTCTATAAATGAGGAAACAGGTTCAATGAAGTGAAGCAACACGCCTGACAGAACGGGAGCAGTTTCCTTCACATCTCTCGCTGGGGGTGCACACAGAGCTTTTACCCACGTTCTCCGGAGTCCTGGCAGCATCTCAGAGGTGTGTGATCCCCTCCCAGCATCACAGAGGAAGGTGTAGGCTCAGCTGGATTGAAAGGACACCCAAACCATTATTGAGCACATCCTGAACCAGGCTTGGGTCTGGGCGTTGGGGAGGCGGTTGAAGATGAGGTCTCTGCCCTGTGGGGGGAGTTTACATCCAGCACTTTGCCACCACGGGTGGGCTCTGTGGCGGGCCCTGGGCTGAGTGCCTTGCACACATGGCCTCCCAGACTCTTGCCTCCTGCAGCAGCCCAGAGAAATTTGAGTCATTTGCTCCAGTTTCCGAGCCAGAAAACCCAAGGGCCGGGGCTGAACCTCGAATCCTGTCTAGATTTCCCCACTGTGCTGTGCTCCCCAACTCCTGTCCCCCTTCCCTTGCTGCCCCCGCCCGCAGGGGGTGGGCAGTGTCCCCAGTGCTGTGGGGAGGCTTCAAGGATCAGACGGGCGTCCCCCTCAGGCGGTGACTGGAGGCCTCGGTTGCTGAAAGGAAAGGGCAAGGAGTGAAAGAAGAAAGCTATGGAAGCACATGAGGCTCCTATCTCCCCCAGCACGTCTGCGGTCACCTGCGAGGAGAAACCAAAGGTTGGGGGTTGGGGGGAAGGCTAGCGTGGGAGGGGAGAGGAGGGAGAGTCACAGGGCCTCCTGCTCCCCCGCCCCTGCCCCCCACACTCAAGACACCCTGGTGGCCCTGCCTCCTCCCGCCTCTGCCCAGAGGGCCCTACCTCCAGGTTGCCTATGTGAAGCTGGGTGTGGAGAGGAGGGAATGGATGATGGGGAAGGGTGGGGAAGCATGAGGGCTGGAAAGAAGGGCCATGTTAGGGGAGGGTGCTGAGGAGGAGAGACCCTGTCGATAGTTTGCTTCCTTTGGTTGGGTGCAAGAATGTCAGGCCCCTGGTTCCCCAGATCACCTTCCTCAGGATGCCTGGGTGCCGCCCCCAGTCCAACATGGCAGCACTTCCTGTGCAGACAGGAAGTAGTAGTATGCTCATAGGCAAACCAACCAAGAGTTAGGAATCTGTGGAAGCTGCCCCTAGCCCTTCACATGAGATCTGCTGCCAGGCCTCAGAGGGTGACCTGCTTCTCTATGGGTATAATGTTCAGCTTCCAGGATTGGGAAGGGGCAGGAGTGAGAAGGGTAAGAGAAAGGAGAGGGAGCTCGAAAGGAAGTGGGGTTAGAGGGAAGAGCACGTGTGTAAGAGGTGGTCAGGAAGGGAAGGGATGTGGGGGGAGCGGGGGAAGAGGAGTTAGACGGCAAGGTCTGGGGAGAGGAGAGATAATACGTGTGCCAAGTGGGGTACTTGGGTGTGGCCTTGAAGTGTATAAACAAGCCAAGGGCAGGTGAAGAAGCAGGGTGAGCAGGCCAGAGTAACAGCAGCTGAAGGCGCCCGGTGGATAGGGACAGAGTCAAGGGTGGGGGTGGGGCAGTGCACAAGGGAGTCAGAGAGAAGAGAATCTGTGAGGGAGAGCGGGTCCAGCCGCCCCTGCGCTCCTGGCCCAGCTGGGCCTTGTGTGTGTGTGTGTGTGTGTGTGTGTGTCCAAGGTGTCTCCTCCTCACTTGCTTCTGGGAGGGGGAAGGGCCCGTGTCGCATGAGGAACAAGATGACTCACTGTAGGGGACACAGTCGTACTGCACCTCCAGGTACTTGTAGGTCCCAGGGCAGGGGTCCGGAAAGGCGTCGGAGCCAGCGACCACCACACACTGGGTGCGGTTATTACACCTGTGGAGGAGAGATGGGGGCTGGGAAAAGACGAGCCTGGAACTGGGCGGGGGAGGCCCAGGCCCAGGAGCCGAAGGGACATCTCCACTCTGGGAAGGAACCATGGCGACCATGCCAGGGGCCGTAGTGGGTGTTGTTTTCTGCTTCCTGTCTGCTCCCTTCCAGATAGGAGTCTTCTACTCTCAGGCCTGGCACAGCAGGAAGCTCAGGGCTGTGCCAGAGGGGTCACTCCATAAACTGCTTCTCCAGTCACCTTTCATCACTTTCATCCTGAGTGTCACCTGTGCCATTATGTCTTTTTTCCCCCCCTAAACTGACCATAAAACCTGTCCTTTGTTCAATAAGATGTGAAGCCGTACATATAAGGTGGTATATTTGTGAACACTGATGAAATGCTCAGTGTTTGCCACCTCATACCACGTCTTGACACGTCCCACCTTTTGGACAGAGCTGCCGTGAGGCTCTGCAGCCAGAGAGGGGCAGAGTCATCCCTTCATGCTGAAACCATCCTCGGTTCCCCATGTGGAACTCCCCCAAGTCCCTGTCAACTTCTCAGGAGTCTGGCTACCATGTAATGGGAAGTCTACTTAGCAACAACAAAAAGATGTTTCTTCTCTGCTGTCTATACCCATGGCCAAGGTCTCCATTTCCTGGAGCAGGCCGAGTCTTGGCTGGGCAGGACAGCACCTTGACTGTGGGGGTGTAAGAAGTGGTTTGGTGGGGCGGGGGCTTCCTGACAGGTATGAGACAGAGGGGGCTCCTGCGTCTTCACTTCAATCCTGCTCTTAACCAATCAGTGCTTAACTCATGAGCATCTGCTCATACCCACACCCCTCAACTCCCCTTTTCAAAAATATAACACTGATGGGAGAGAGGAGGGAGGAGGAGGGAGGTTCAAGAGGGAGAGGACATATGTATACGTGTGGCTGATGCATGTTGATGTATGGCAGAAACCAACACAATAGTGTAAAGCAATTATCCTTCAATTGAAAACAAATTAAAAAATATGTATATAACACTGAACTCAGATGGTTAAATAGAGACTTCGTTACCTATGACCCAAAGAACTAGTTCTATTCCCCAAAGAACTGAAAGCAGGGGCGTTCATCTCCTGCAACTCTGAAGGCGTATTTGTGTTCAACTGCTTGATATGAATGTCCACAGCAGCATCAATCACACAATCACCAAACGGTAGAGACAATCCACTGGCGAATGAGTGGATAAACGGAACACAGCTTACCCACACAGCAGAGCATTATTCAGCCATAAAAAAGGAAGGAAGCACTAATACTACACCATGCATGAGCCCTGCAGACATCACACTCAGTGAGAGAAGCCAGCCCCAGAGGCCACGTGTTTCACAGTTCTATTTATATGAAATGTCCAAAACAGGCAAATCCAGAGACAGAAAGTAGATTAGTGGTTGCCAGGGACTCAGAGAGGGGTGGGGAGTGACTGCTCAGGGTGACGGAGTTTCCTTTTGAGGTGATGAAAATGTTCTGGAACTTGACAGAGATTGCACAATATCGTGAATGTAATTAACGCCACTGAACTGTTCACTTTAAAATGGTGAATCTTTTGTTATGTGGATTTCGCCTCTATGAAAACAAAAAGAAAAACACAGAAATGGTGGCCTTCCTGGAAAAACCGCATGTCCAGCCTCCCCTGCCGGGAAGTGCCTGTGACTTGAGTTCTAACCCAGGAGGTGAGAGTGGGTATGATGTAGCCTTTAAGGGAGTGACCCCAGGGTGGAAGTGGGGGGCGGGGTTTCAGTACTAAGATAGAGGCAGGTGCTGAGGGTCTTTTCAATTCTGATCCTGTTTGTGAGGTAAGTCGCTTTAGTCGTGTTCGACTCTTTACAGTCCTATGGACTGTAACCTGGCAGGCTCCCCTGTCCATGGGACTCTCCAGGCAAGAATACCAGAGTGGGTAGCCATGCCCTCCTCCAGGGCATTTCCCCAACCCAGGGATAGAACCTGCGTCTCTTACATCTCCTGCATTGGCAGGCAGGTGCATTACCACTAGCCTCACCTGGGAAGCCGATCCTGTTTGGGTCACTGTACTTACTCCGGGGTGTCTCTGTCAGAGTCACAGAGCTGGACCCTGAACTAACGTAGCGTCTCCACATGCGAAGACAGCGGGGGCAGCGGCCTCATCATGTTCTTGGCCCAGTGACCACACTACTCTGTCCCCCACCCCTCTGCCCCAGAACTGAGACCCCATGAGCGTGGGAAACTAGGCGAGTTTCTGCGCAAGCAACTTGGGGAGATGGCGAAAAACACCAAGGCCCTGAGGCTGGTCTGAGTGAAGTGGGCAGGGAGGATCTGGAGAGGCAGTGGGTAGGAGAAAAGGGGGGCTGGACTGGGATGGTCCATGCAGGGGTGCTGGGAGATGGAAATTAGGAAAGAGGGAGAAGATTGCTGCAGGGGAATAATTTTTTTTTTTTTTTTGCCACACCTCATGGCACGTGGACCTTATTTCTCTGTGCTGAGCTGCTTCGGTTGTGTTTTACTCTATGTGACCCTATGTACTATAGCCCACCAGGCTCCTGTGTCCATGAGGATTCTCCAGGCAAGAATACTGGAGTGGGTTGCCATTCCCCTCTCCAGGGATCTTCCCGACCCAGAGATTGAACCCAGGTCTCCTGCATTGCAGGCAGATTCTTTACCGTCTGAGCTACCAGGGAAGTCCCCAAAGAATACTGGAGTGAGTTGCCGTGCTCTCCTCCAGGGGATCTTTCCAACCCAGGGATTGAACCCGTGTCTCTTATGTCTCCTGCACTGGCTGGTGGGTTCTTTACCACTAGCACTACCTGGGAAGCCCTTGACCAGGGATCAAACCCATGCCCGCTGCAGCGGAAGCTCAGAGCCTTAACCACTGGACCACCAGGGAAGTCCCGAGAGTAGATGTTTGAGAAAGAAATGGAGGAAGGGAGAGGATGACTTGGTTCCAGCCTGGCCCACCTACCTGAGCCATTTCACCATGCCCACTCCCTGCCCCAAGCTCTCAGAAGGCTTCTGGTGACCCCATCCAGGGAGGGATTCTAGGATCCCCGAGGAGCCATGGAGCTGGCCCCAGGCCTCCTTCGCTTTTCTAGTTTTCTGCTTAGGGTCCTGGAGTGAACCCTGCTCTCTCTCAGGCATTTGGCAAAAATTCAGTGAGCGCCCGGGGTGTAGCTGGTTGCGGACATGGGGAGACAGACAGCACTCCTTTTCCCTGTGGGGCTGACAGCCCAGGGAGGGAAGACGTAAAAGAGACATGATAAAGAGGCAATACAGCCAATGAACTGTGGGCAGAAGTCAGGACTAGGGGAGAGAGAGAGAGAGAAGGGGCTGGGAAGTGGGGTGGGGGCGCTGTGATTTTAGAGTGTGGTCAGGTAGACCTCATTAAGAGGCTAGTCAGGCAAAAAAAAAAAAAAAATCCCTGAATGGGAGACTTCTCTGGCGGTCCAGTGGTTAAGACTCTGTGCTTTTAATACAGTGGAGGGCGTGGGTTCAATTCCTGGTCAAGGAAATAACATCCCATGTGTTAGTAGCAGGGTGCAGCAAAAAAACATAATTCAAATGAAAGAACCTGAGTAAGGAGAGGGAGGAGTCACGCGGGTTTTGGGGAAGAGGATTCCAGACAGGGGGAACAGCCGGCACAAAGGCCCTGAGGGAGCCCCTAGCAAAAGATGGGTGGTGAGTCTAAGGAGGGGCCAGGTAACTGAAACCCAGTGAGGAGGAGCATGGAGCAGGTGAGGACTAGAGAGGACGCTGCAGAGTGTCCTGGGCCTTGTGGACCTGAGCAGGACTTAGGCTTTTGCTCTGAGTGAGGTGGGCACCAAGGAGGGATCTGATAGGAGGCGGGCAGAACCTGACTCAGGTGTTCACAAGCGCTCTCTGGCTGCTATGGCGGGAACAGACTATAGCAGGCAGGCAGGAGAAGGCAAGGAGAGTGGGCAGAGGATGCTGTAAGCAGCCGTGGGGGGTTTGGCGTGGAAGCAGCAATCAATCTGGGTTAAAAAATTATTTTTTTTTTAAATTTGGCTGCACTGGGTCTTCATTGCCGTGTGTTAGCTTTCTCCAGTTGCGGCGACGGGTGCTACTCTCTAGCTGTCGGGCTCGGGCTTCTCACTGCCGTGGCTTCTTGTTCCAGAGCACGGTCTCTAGGCGCACGGGCTTCAGCAGTTGTGGCACACGGCATTAGTTGCCCTGTAGCATGTGGGATCTTCCGGACCAGGGATTGAACCCGTGTGCCCTGCATTGGCAGGCGGACTCTGAACCACTGGACTAGCAGGGCTGTCCTAAATCTGGGTAAAATCTGAAGGAAGAGCTGACCAGCTCTAGGTGGGCTGGCTTGAGTGTGTAGCTTTGTACACCTCCCATCCCCCCCAAACACACACTTACAGAAAGGAACAGTCTTCACGCTCACTCACTCCCTCACATTCTCACACACCCCTCTCTGACACAGCACATAACCTTCTGGCGCCCATGTTCAGGCGCCACCTCCTCAGGGAAGCCCTCTGGGCTGCCCCTCAGCTCCTGTGACACCGCCCCCTGTCCTGCCATGGCTCTCACCCTGCATGCCCCTGCTAATCTTGGGATGAGCGTCTGGAGGCAACGGGCTGTTGGCAAAGGGTATGGCTTGGGGAGGTGACAGGCTGGCGGGGGGTGGGCTGCGTCTTACTGGCTGTTTGCGTGGCACCCGGCCCCTAGTAGCTGCTTAAGAAACGTGTCGAATGCCCACAAGGAAGGGTGAAGGGGAACAGGGTGCGCTGGCCGTGGGGCGTGCAGAGGACAGGCACCTTATTTGGGGCCCCTCAGGACTGCTGCCACCCCTTCCTCCTGGAGCCCCTCACCTCTGGGACATGATCTTGAAGGCATCCGGCAGGTAGCACTGCACATTCTCCATCTGGAAAGGGTCGGCGTCGCAGATCTTGTCGTCTGTACGCCCATAGTTGGCGTTCTCCACCATGATGACGTCACTGCCCGGGCACCGCAGCTCAATGGGGTAGCCTTCACATGCCAGCTCCCGGCGCATCAGCCCAAATGGGAGCCCAGCCCGGCTCAGGCCTGCAGGGAGAAGGGGGAGGGAGTTAGTCACCACAGGCCCAGGAGGGGTGGGACGGAACCCCACTGAAGAGGCTCCACCTCCAGCTTGACTGTATCGGCCTGCGGGCTGTGTGAACCTCAGTTTACTCATCTGTGAAACGGGCTTCTTGGTGTGCCCGCTTGTGTAGTAAAGCCATTAGCCCGCCCAAGAAGAGTCTGGATCCTGGGAGGTGCCCTGTGAGCCCTTGTAGTGTCCTTTGTGAGAAGACTGTCTTTACTTGGGGGCCTGGAGCCATGCCAGGGTAGCCTGTGTGAACTGTTAATGGGTTAAATCAGGTCTTCCCTCCTCCACCAATTCATATGCTGAAATCAAGCCCTAACCCCCAGTATCTTAGAACAGCGGTCCCAACCTTTTTGGTACCAGGGACTGGTTTCATGGAAGACAATTGTTTTCCATGGACAGGGGTATGCGGACGATTGTTTTGGGATGTTTCTCATAAGCAGTGTGCAATCTAGACCCCCTGAATGCACAGCTCACAGTAGGGTTCACGCTCCTATGAGAATATTAATGTCACCGCTGATCTGACAGGAGGCGGAGCTCAGGCGGTAATGCAAATGATGGGAAGCAGCTGTAAATACAGATAAAGCTTCGCTTGCTGGCCCGCCACTCACCTCCTGCTCTGCAGCCTGATTCCGAACAGACCGTGTACCACTACTGGTCTGCGGCCCAGGAGCTAGGGACCCCTGCCTTAGAATACAAGCAGATTTAGAGACAGCATCTTTACAGAGGTACTCAAGTTAAAATGAGGCCTCTAAGGTGGGCCCTAATCCAATATGAGTGCTGAAGAATTGAAGCTTTCAAACTAGTGTTGGAGAAGACTCTTGCGAGTTCCTTGGACAGCAAGGAGATCAAACCAGTCCATCCTAAAGGAAATCAACCCTGAATGCTCATTGGAAGGACTGATGCTGAAGCTGCAGCTCCAATACGTTGGCCACCTGATGTGAAGAACTGACTCACTGGAAAAGACCCTGACGCTGGGAAAGATTGAAGGCAGGGGGAGAAGGGGTTGACAGAGGATGCCACGGTTGGATGGCATCACCAACGCGATGGACATGAGTTTGAGCAAACTCCGGGAGATGGTAAAGGACAGGGAAGCTTGGTGTGCTTCAATCCATAGCGTTGCAAATAGTCGGATGTGACTGAACGACAACAACAACAAATCCATATGAATGGTGTTCTTATAAAAAGAGGAAATTTGGACCCAGAGGCACACAGAGAAGGATGATGACGTGGAGATGCAGGGAGGAAGATGATGACCATCTATGAGCCAAGGAGAAGCGCCTGGAATAGACCCTTCCCCGGTGGCCCTCAGAAGGAACCAATCTTGCCGACTCCTTGATCTTGGACATCTGGCCTCTAGAACTGGGAGGGAATACCTTTCTGTTGCTTAAGCCCCTCAGTCTGTGGCACTTGGTCATGATGGGCCCAGCAAACTATTAATAGTTCACTAACAATGCGGTTTCAGGCAGGCATTTTGGGTCATGTGTCAGCTGACCTCTAGAGGGGCTGGAGATTGAGGCCAGCCACGTCTATGTGACTGAGCGTCAGTAAAGACTCTGGACACCAAGGCTCAGAAGAGCTTCCCCAGTTAGCAGTGTAACACGCGTGGTATGGCTCATTGTTGCCTGGAGAGCTCCCGCTGTCTGCGACTGCACTGGGAGGGAACCCTCAGAAGCCACCATGCACAGAACCTTCCCGATGTTGCCCCACGCCCCTCTTCTCTTGGCTGATTTTCATCTGTATCAGTTCACCGTAGTCAACGATGTTGTTGTTTAGTCACTACATCATGTCTGAATCTTTTGTGACCCCATGGACTGTAGCCTGCCAAACTCCTCTTTGTGGGATTTCCCAGGCAAGAATCCTGGAGTGGGCTACCATTTCCTTCTGCAGGGGATCTTCCCAACCAAAGAATCGAACCTGGGTCTCCTGCATTGGCGGGAGGAATCTTTACCATCTGAGCCACCAGTAATCAACTATAACCGCAAGGGACGGTTCAGTGGCAAAGTCTGGCGGGCTACAGTCCATGGGGTCCCCAAAGAGCCAGACACAACTGAGCGAGTAAACAACAATAATGGTGTTTGTGAATTTCATGAATCCTTCAGGCAAATCATCAAAGCTGAGAGTGGCCTGGGGCACTTCTCTAACTTCACATCACCCCCATGCACAGAGTAGGGAAGGTGTAGAAGGAATGTCCTCACATTCTGGAAGAAACCACAGAGCCTGGCTTTGCTACTTCCCAGCTGACAGGCCAGGTGGGTCCTTTGGGCCAGGGTTTCTCCCAGTGTGGCCCTGGGCATATCTGCACTGTGTTTGGAATGCAGATTCTGAGTGCCCCCAGACCTAGGCCTGCTGATCCCGAATCTCGGGGGTGAAGCCAGGAACCCCTGAATGGGTACACGGCCCCCGTGATTCTCATGCACACTCTTGTCTGGACAGCTGCTGCTGGCGCCTCACCAGGCCTCAGTTTCTGGATCTGTAAAATGGGCAAACCACAGCCTAGGGCTTTACTGGGAGGCTTCTGTGATAGAAGATGTTTTGGAAGGAGGTGCTGTGGACAGGGAGGGGGCCCCTGGCTTTCACTTGGGAAACTTCCTAGGGTTGCCATGACAATGGAAGAACTTGCCATGGGCCTGCCTGGCTCTTGGAGGGGTTACATTGTCACATGTCAGCTCCCTTCCTGTGCCTTTCAGGGACTGCAAGCTGGGATTCAGGAGCCTGGTGGTTAGGGTTTAAATCCCAGCACAGCCACTCCCTGACTGGTGGCTTGATGTAGTCACTGACCACCCCTGTGCCCTTACTTCCTTCTCTAGGGAGCCGACAACGCCTACCTCACGGGCCTCTGCTGAGGGGCGCAGCAGAACTGGTCCGCGGTGAGCAGACAGGCCCCTGATCACCACTGTCAGGAGGATGATTAAGGCAGCTCGTCTCTGTGGGACAGAGCGGGCTCAGCACCATCCACGTCTGCCGAGGCAGCCACTCTTTTGCACACTGGTCCCAGGCCTGTGCCGGGGTCCGAGGGAAGCAGGGATGCACAGAGGGGTCCCGAGCCGCCAGCGTGCTGTCACTGGCGGATAGAGAGAAAGTCCCAGTGCACACTGGCAGCAGAGACAGCCGGGCCCCCTGTGTTGCGATCTAGTTCCTCTGATGCCAGCTGGGGGCCCAGTGGGGTTGGCAGCCAGGCCCTCGGGGTTTTTTGGGGTGAGTTGAG
>SJXQ01010786.1:507467-527829 GCA_006408695.1 Aepyceros melampus | reverse complement strand
GGGGTGGGGGGGGGGGGGGTTCCAGGCGGAGAGAACAGCCCAGTAAAGTTCCTGAGGTGGAAACATGCAGTGTTTTCAAAGGATCAATGAGACGGCCTGTGTGGCTGGAGGGAGGGGGTGAGGGCAATAAGAGAGGGAGGTGAGGGTAGGGAGGTAATGGGCTAGATCCTAGATTGTGCTGGTTTGATGTGCTTCGGGGAGATTTGTTTTTTAATCGGAGTCACCTGGGAGCAATGGAAGGTTCTAGGCAGAGGAGGGTTTTCCCCTGATTTAAATGTTCACAGCTCTTGCCCGGAGAATCCCATGGATGGAGGAGCCTGGTAGGCTGCAGTCCATGGGGTTGCTAAGAGTCGGACACGACTGAGCAAATTCACTTTGACTTTTCACTTTCATGCATTGGAGAAGAAAATGGCAACCCACTCCAGTGTTCTTGCCTGGAGAATCCCAGGGACGGGGGAGCCTGGTGGGCTGCCGTCTATGGGGTCGCACAGAGTCGGGCACAACTGAAGCGACTTAGCAGTAGCAGTATATGTTCACAGGAACCCTCTGGCTGTGGTAAGATTTGAGAGGGAGCCAGGAGACTGGGGAGATGGATTCCACAGTCAATCCAAGTGAGAGGTGATGGAGGCCTGGAACAGGGTGCTGGGGAGAAAGGGTCAGATTTGAGGCACAGCCTAGAGACAGAGCCAACAGGACACCTTAGTCTAGACATCTTAGTCATCCCCCTCCCCCAGCAGAACTTCTCAAATGTCACCTCTGGATCACACTGCGGACGCTTCACCTTCCTCATTCCCAAGAAGCAAGAGTCCAGGAAGCCACCCAGGTCCAGTCTGAGCAACAGCTGGTAGGCAGCAATGGTGGGCCATTCCCAGTATGGCACCAACTGGGAGGGGAGGCCAGTTGGGTTGCACTTCCCACCCCGACCGCTAGGGGCCGCTCCCCGCTGCTCTGCGGCCGCCAGGTGAGGAGGAGGCCCCGCCTCTTCCTCAGCAGGTGCTCTGGTTGGTCGAGAGGGCAGGGGCCGGGGGTAAAGAGCGCAGGGCTGGGGGAGGAGTTGGGGGGACCGAAGGGAGAGAGCTGAGCGAGTCCCACGTGGAGGATGCTGAAAGACGGGAGGGAAAAAATGCCACGGTGAGGCTGGAGGAGTCAGGTGAGGAGCTGGAGATGGTTGAGTGCTTGGGTGAAAGGAGGGGGAGTTGAGGTGTCTGGAGGAGAGAGGAGTTGGGGAGGGGGGAAACTGAGGGCATAGAGCAAAGTTGAGGGAGGGAAGACAGGTCAGCAGGTGAGGAGTCAGGGATGGTCCTGGAGGTGAGGTGGACGTGACTGGGGGACATTTGGAGAGTGCGTGGGGACTGCTGGGGTGGTTGAGGGGTGGGCCTGGTCTGTGGGAAATGAGGGACCCCAGAGAAGGTGCCTGGCACTTTGCCAGTCGTGGCTGGTACGGACTGTGGGGGAGGGGGGAGGTGGATAGTTTCTCAGATCTGGACCCCATGGCTGAGAGATGGGGGAAAAGCTTCTGAGGAGGTGTGCAGGCCAGGCTCCACGCAGGAGCCCGGTTTGCTTCTGCAGTCTGGCACTAGGGCTCTCCTTCATACCCTGTATCCCCATGGCTGGGATTCATGGTGCATTGAGCTGGGTGGTAAGCAGATGAATGAGACAGAGGCAGTCCCAGTTGATTGGAAACCAGCGAGATGTTCACAGATGTGTGGGGTGGAAGACAGGGTCTGTGGGAGAGTTCAGGCCAGAGGCCCTCCCCAGCCAAGGGGCTCAGAGAAGGTTGCCCTGGGGAAGTGACTTGTAAGCAGACAGCAAGAATCCATCAGCTGAACATAGAAGACCCTGATGGTCTGGGCAGAGAGGAGATTCTGAGGACATTGCCAAGAAAAATGCCAGCAGAGACGAGGCTGCAGTAGAGCCATAGAAAGGGGAAAAAAGTGACGCCTGACCTTGCACGTGCCAGGACAGGGCCCTCAATGCCAGATGCTGACACGGGAACAAAAAACAGAAATGGGGCAGGTATGAGGCAGTGAGGAGGAAGGGTGACAGCTGTAGGGAGCTGGAGATGCACTCCCCTTTTAAGCCAGCAACCGCTTGCTACTCCTCAACTTCAGCTGAGAGCTACCACGTGGGAAGCCAGGCTCTTGGAATTGCTGGTATGGATTCTTCAAAAGAAGCTAGAAGTCAGGTATTTTGTGTAAAATTCCCTGAGCTTTAATTCTCTCAGACCGATCTACTAATTGCTATCAATTGCTGTGACCCAGCAATTCCTTTCCTGGGTTTATTCCCAATGGGAATGGGAGCTTCTGCCACCAAAAGACATACATACATACATACACGGATGTTCACAGCAGCTTCATTCACCATCACCAGATACTGGCCACTGGCCATGTGACCGTCGACTGGCAAATGGGAAATTAATTGGAATATATTTGTTTGGAATATATATTTGGAGTAAATTCAATGGAATACAATACAGTGATGAAAAAGGACAATGTATGAACACATACACAGCCCTGTGCGTGTTGCCCACAGGACACAAATAGATGCAATGTGTGATGACAGTCCTATCACTCAAGGACAGAGAGAAGTAATCTGTGGAGCTGGGGAGCCCAGGGCTTCCTAACCATGGACCACTGACATCTGAGGCTGGCTGATTCTTCGCTGCATGGGGCCTACCCTGTGCACTGGAGGATGTTGAAAAGTATCCCGTCCTCTCCTCCACCAGATGCCAATAGCATTTGCCTAGTTGTGCCCTCCCTTGTTGAGGGAGCACAGTCGGTTTCAGGTGAGGATCACTGGGAAAGTGATATATTTTTTAAAGATTTATTTATTTTATTTTTTGGCTGTGGTGGGTCTTTGCTGCTGCTTATGAGCTTTTTCTAGTTGTGGTGGGATCAGCAGCTACTCTTTGTTGCTGTGTGCAGGCTTCTTATTGCGGTGGCTTCTCCTGTGGTGGAGTGCGAGCTCTAGGCATGCAGGCTTAGTAGCCACAGCGAGTGGGCTCAGTAGTTGTGGTGCACAGGCTTGGTGGCTCCTCGGCATGTGGGATCTTCCCGGCCCAGAGATCGAACCAGTGTCCTTTGCATTGTGAGGCAGATTCTTAACCACTGGACCACCAGGGAAGCCTGGGAAAGTGATCTTTTGAGGTAAGACAATGATTAGAAATTGGCCTTGGAAAGCTCCCAAGGGACTGGAATATTCTCTATCTTGAGCTATGGTGATGATTAAGGTGGAGCATATTTTTAAACTACACAGTGCTGTATTTTAGGAAGCATATGCTTCACGATAAAAGAGTGAAACCTACGACATGGATGACCCTCCAAAACATGATGCTGAGTGAGAGAGGCCAGACACAAAAGGCCACAGGTTACGTGACTCCATTTATACAAAAAGTCCAGAAGAAGCAAATCCAGAGAGACAGAAGGCAGATGAGCGGTTGCTGGGGGCAGGGGTGAAGGGAGTGGGTAAGGAAGAGTGGCAGCTAATGGGTCTGGGGTTTCCTTTGGGGTGATGGGAATGTTCTGGAATTAGTCGCACAACACTATAAAAAAATACACTTAATTGTTCACTTGAAAATGGTTTATCTTGTGTGAATTTTGCCTTAAAAGCAAATTATTTTTTAAAAAAGGTTTTTGATGTGAGCCATTTTAAAAGTCTTTATTGAATTGGTTACAACGTTGTTTCTATTTTGTGTTTTGGTTTTTTGGCCCCAAGGCATGTGGGATCTTAACTCCCCAACCAGGATCGAACCCACACCCCCTGCATTGGAAGGTGAAGGCTTAACCACTGGACCGCCAAAGAAGTCCCAGAATTTTTTTTTTTTTTTTTTAATAGAGTCAACCCAAACAAGCTGAACAGGACCGGTGCCTGGGCCAGCTTGGCCACTTTGCAATGGAGGGAGGGGATGGTGGGAAAGTGAGGTGATAGACAGCCTCTGTCCAGAGAAAGTGCGAAGCAAAGCGGGAACTGTGGGCCTTCTTGGAAGAGGGAGGGCTGAAGCAAAAGTATGTCTTGGCTCAGGGGAGTGCTCTCTCTTAACCCAACCTGTCAGCCCTAGAAAGAAATCGCAGGCAGGTCAGAGGCCAGCCTGCGAGCTGTTGAAGGGAATACAGAGTTCTGACGGGTGGAAGAGAAATGACAACCGCTCGGCCCAGCCTGACGCCACCAAGGGATGATCAACACCCCCACAGTGCTTGCAGGGGGGTTGTGGGGATGTTCTCTGAGAGCTGAAAGGGGGCAGTGGGGACTCACAGAGGAGCAAGCTTCCTGAGAGCTTGGCCTGCACTGGAAACAGAAATCCATGGGGGACATTTGGACATATATGATTCCCTCCCACATACCCCCTGCTGTGTGGGGGGATGGGAAGGGGAGAACCACCCACTGTGAGCAGCCAGAGACCAGGGGCCAGGAGATGGGGTTCCAGGATCTTGAGTCTCCACTGGCTTCAAAAAATTGAACGAGTGACTTCCCTGGTGGTCCAGTGGCTAAGACTCCATGCTCCCAGTGCAGGGGGCCCGGGTTTACACCCTGCTCAGGGAACTAGATCCCACATGCCACAACTAAAAAGAGTTCGTATGCCTCAACTAAGACCCAAAGCAGCCAAATAAATAAATAAAAATAAATATTAAAAAAAATTTGAGTGAAGAGAGAAAGCAAGCTAAGGGCTCCAGGAAGCTGGGGGTCCTGGCTGGTAGGGACCAATGGTGACTCCCACAAAATATGAACACCTGGAACCTGGGACTGTCACCTTATTTGGAAACAGTGCCCTTGCAGATGTAATTAAGACTCTCTCGATGGATGAGATCATCCTGGATTAGGGTGAGTCCTAAATCCAATGACAAGTGTCCTTAGAAGAGAAGAGAAGGGGTGAAGACAGAGGAGAAGGTGGCCATGTGAAAACAGAGGCAGAGATTGGAGCGATGTGGCCACAAGCCCAGAGCCACCAGAAGCTGGAAAAGGCCAGGAAGGATCCCCCCCTTAGAACCTTTAGAGGGAGCACCACCCAGCTGACACCTTGATGTCAACTTGAACTTCAGAACGATGAGGGAATAAATCCCTTGTTTTAAGTCACCCAGTTTATGGTCCTTTGTTACAGCAGCCTTGCTGCTAAGTCGCTTCAGTCATGTCTGACTCTGTGCGACCCCACAGACGGCAGCCCACCAGGCTCCCCCGTCCCTGGGATTCTCCAGGCAAGAACACTGGAGTGGGTTGCCATTTCCTTCTCCAATGCATCAAAGTGAAAAGTCAAAGTGAAGTCGCTCAGTCATGTCTGACTCTTAGTGACCCCATGGACTGCAGCCTACCAGGCTCCTCCGTCCATGGGATTGTCCAGGCACAAGTACTGGAGTGGGGTGCCGTTGCCTTCTCCGATAGCAGCCCTAGGGAACTATAATAATAGAGGCCCTGATAGTCAATTCTCTGAACATTTACAAGCCCCTGGAAAGGATCATGGTACAGTGGAGAAAGCAAACACATGAATGGATCACTCCTGTATATTTATAAGGGTTTCCCCAACTCAATGGACATAAGTTTGAGCAAACTCCAGGAGACAGTAAAGGACAGGGAAGCCTGGGGTGCTGCAGTCCATAGGGTCGCAAAGAGTCAGACACGACTGAGTGGCTGAGCAACAACAATAGGGCTTCCCAGGTGGCGCGGTGGTCAAGGATCTGTGTGCCAATGCGGGAGATGCTGGTTCTATCCCTGGGTCGGGAGGATCCCCTGGAGAAGGAAATGGCAACTCAGCCCAGTATTCTTACCTAGAAAATTCCATTAATAAGAGGAGCCTGGTGGGCTCTAGTCCACGGAGTCACAAAGAGTTGGGCATGACTGAGCACACGCGCACAGATAGATGGATAGATACAGATACAGGCCATGCCATGAGGCTTTCAGGATCTTACTTCCCTGACCAAGGATTGAACCTGGGCTGTGAGCGTGCTAAATCCTAACCACTGGACTGCCAGCGAATTCCTGGAGTCAGTGTGGAGGGATGGATATCCCGTGGGATGGAGGACTGCCTAGGAACTCTATAGCAGGGGTGACATCACACAGTGGTGACAACACACGCCACTACCTATCGGGGACAGCAGGTGATACAAACACACTGATCTGCATGGGCGTCTGCGTGAGCAGTGGCACAGGTGACCTTCACTTCAGTGTCAAGGGGCAATAAGGGGTGGTGAGGACTGTGACACAGAATAATAACTGCTAACGTTTATTAGCACTTGCTAAGTTCTTTCCTTACACAGTATTAACTCATTTTCTCATCAACTCTACAGTCAGGTGTTATCCCCATTTACCAGAGGGCTTAATTGAGGCATAGAGGCTGTAGGGTTGGAAACCAATGGTACATTCAAACTGGGTAATCTGAGCAGAGTTAAATGATGGAACAGCGTTACACAGCATGGACAGATGTACCACAGGAACCACAAGGAATAATGCCACGCCTTGGGCTAGGACAAGTGGGAGCTATTAGCACCCCTAGGTCTGAGGGGCAAGGGGAGTGGGCAGTTGCTATGAACTGGTAACACTACAGGCCGTGTGGATGGGGGAGACTTGTGACCTCCAACAGGGATGCGAGCGGCCCTCAGAAGCCACAGGGGCTGAACTGGGGAACAAATATCTCCCTCACTTCCCCTCCCCTCACTGGCCGAATCCAACCTGAGCGGGAGGACCCAGGGGCCCGTCGGTGTGGTCCACACAGCCCAGACTCCGGAGACACTAAGCTAGGTGGAGAAGCTGGGAGAATTGTTCTGAGAGGAAAGCGGAAGATTCCCTAACAGTGACTCTGCCTGGGTCCAGAGTTCCCTTAAATTACTCACCATGTGAGAACTGGCAGACCTGCGCTGTCTCCTGGGGGTGGGGGCCAGCCTTACTGACCACTGCCTCTGAGGTTCGCAGAGGCTGTGTCTTTTAATGGAAAGCCAGGAATACAGATTTTTATGCAACAGTCACCAGGTATTTAAGAGCTGGTACCTTATTACCATTTTACAAACCCTGCATGGGCAAAACAAATCGCAGATGTGGGCTGGATTGGGCTCTGGGTGTCAAGCCCCTGGTTCAGAAGGTGGAAGGGACCGCGCAGCATACCCAACTGTGGAAACTGGGAGGTTCAGAGAGGCAGCCGCGCAAAGCTCTGTGGGTGAGATGGGGACCGCGGATCAGCCAGCTGGTTTGACTAGAAAGGGCCTGGGGCCCAGGGCAGGTGCGCAGGTGCAGGATGTTAGGATGAAACTGAACAGGTATTTTGGGGGTCTAGATTGGGAGGGGCCATTGGAGTCACACTAACAGGTTTCAGCTTTGAAGAAGAGAAGCCACGGATGGCTTTTAAACAGCCGAATGACTCAGCCAGCCTTGTGTCTCTCCACCCCGAGGCTGGCTGTGGATCAGGATTTCTTTTGGGGTGGAAGGACCGTGGCTCCACAGATGAGTGAAAGAAATGAAAGAGCCCCCTCCTTTGAGTGCGCTTACAGCCCGGCGAGGAGGGCAGATGGGTAAGTAATAACCTCAGGACATGATGCATGGGGTTAATGAGTTAGCCCAGGTCTGTGGATATTTGATCAACTGCTGTGTGTTCCGCGCCGGCGATGAAGGGACAGGATGTGGTACTGCCTTCGAAGAAAGGGGCAGTGGATGAGGGAGGAAATAAAGGGAAAGGAAAATTTCAGGTGGTGATAAGAAAATGTAAAACAGCAGAAGGTGATCAGGGAAGGCAGCCCACCAGCCCAGGGGGCAGGGCAGGCAGTGGGCAGGGAGACAGGGTGTCCTGGGTGGGTCCCCTGGGGCCCAGCAGCCTGGCCGCCTCCTCCCAGAGCGGCCCCCGTCACACCTGAGAACAAACCCAGGGCTGACGTGGATTCCTGACTTGGAGCCCGAACAGGGGGAGAGAGGGGAGAAAACACACCCATCTGTTCGTCCTCTGATGGAACGCGATTCTTCACCCAGTGCTTGAAACCCCGCGCTTCTCCCATTTCCTCTCGGCAGCCACGTGATGTGATATAAATCGCTGAAAATGGGTTTTCCCAGCCGGTTGCCGTGTTGTTTTAATAATGGTTCATTTTCTGCCCTGGGGAAAAAAAATATTCCGTGGAGGAATGGGAGCTGGGGGCTCATTTTGTCTGTGTGTGTGTGTGTGCGCACATGCACACACTTGTGCCTAGCGTCCCCTTATCTCAAAGAAAATTCCAGAATATCACTGAGACACCAAGTCACCTGTCTAAATGGGTGATTCCCAGCACATCCCCCTCACCTGGACAAAGGAATTCCTTCAGGAACCTGGGCATGTTTACTGATCACCTGCTGTGTGTGAGCTATACCTGAGCTAGATGCAAGGGTCACAGTGGTTTCCCAGGCCTGGCCTCCCTAGGGAGATTGACATTTAAAAATAATTGTAAATTATTGTAAAAAATCGTAATGATTTAAAATAATTGGACTTCCCTGGTGGCACAGTGGGTAAGAATCCGCCTGCCAATGCAGGGGATTGGGTTTGATCCCTGGTCCAGGAATATCCCACACGCAAACAACTAAGCCCAAACATGGCAGCTGTTGAGCCTGTGCTTCCCTAGTGGCTGAGACAGTAAAGAATCCGCCTGCAATGCAGGAGACCCAGGTTCGATCCCTGGGTGGGAAGATTCCCTGGAGAAGGGAATGGTAAGCCACTCCAGTATTCTTGCCTGGAGAATCCCATGGACAGAGGAGCCTGGTGGGTTACAGTCTATGGTGTTGCAAAGAGTTGGAGACGACTGAGCGACTAACGCACACACACGTACTAGAGCCCGTGAGTGGCAACCACTGAAGTTGGCACACCCTAGAGCTCATGCTCTGCAACAAGAGAAGCCTGTGCACCGCAACTGGAGGGTAGCCCTGGCTTGGCACAACTAGGAAAAGCCCAAGCATAGCAATGAAGACCCAGCACAGCCAAAAATAAATAAAAAATAATAATTGTGTACAACTATGTGATTACAATCATGGAAACTCTTCAGGAGAGAGAGTTTGTGGTGTGATGGAGTGGATAGCATCCACTATGGGGACTTTGGGCATCACTACAACCCCATCCATGAAGGAAGAGACCCTTAAGCTGAAACTTGGAGGACAGACAGAGTTGCAAGAGGGAATGCCTCCAGGTAGGGGGAGACTTCCTGGGCAAACATCTTACAGCTTGAAAGAATATGGTGCAGGCTCAGATCCAGGAGAAAAGTCATGGGTCCAGTGTAGGCAAGGGCTGAGTGGGTGATGAGGAGTGCTGTGTATCAGTGGACAGAGACTTGCAGACTTTCTCCCTGTTTCTGGGTAGAGAGAGTTTCTCCATGAGATAGAGCCATGACAGTCTTGTGCACATTCAACCTTTAGGCTCAAGACCAGTCCTTGTTTTGCCTGTTTGGAAAGAGCAGCTCTCAGAGGCCATGTGGATTGTCAAGGTCACTGCCTCATCTTCCCCATCCCCAACCCTGTTCCGTTCCTCCCTGTAGTGGGTTGAATGGTGGCCCCTCTCCTAAAGATATGTCCACATCCCTACTGCCAGAACCTGTAGATGTGACCTTATTTGGAAAGTGAGTCATTGCGGATATCACTAAATTAAGAATCTTGACTTCTCCAGGGGATCTTCCCAACCCAGAGATCAGACCCGGGTCTCCTGCATTGCAGGTGGATTCTCTGCTATCTTAGCCACCAGGGAAGCCTATCCAAGTGAAGAGAAAGACAAATATCATATGATATCACTCATATGCAGAGTCCAAAAAGTATACAAACGAATTTATTTACAAAATAGACTCACAGACTTAGAGAACAAACTATGGTTATCAGAGGAGAGGAGGGCAGAGGGAGAGGGAATAGATTGGGAGTTTGGGATTGACATGTACACACTGCTATATTTAAAATAGATAACCAACAAGGACTGACTGTATGGCAAAAAAAAAAAAAAAAGAATCTTGAGATGAGATCAAACTGGATTAGAATGAGCTCTAAATCTATTGACCAGAGTCCTTACATTTTGTTTGTTTGTTTCCTTTTTTGACCACACCGCCCAGCATGCAGAACTTCCCTGAACCCATGTCCCCTGCATCAGAAACATGGAGCCTTAACCACCAGAACACCAGGGAATTCCTGACCAGCATCCTTAGGAGAGAAGAGGGAAGGACAGTGAAAAGGCCACATGAAGACGGAGGCGGAAGTTGGAGTGATGCAGTCACACAGCAAGGCACACCTGGAAACACCACACACTGGGTGAGGCCAAGAATGGACTCTCCCCAAGGGCTCCCTTGACTCTGGCCTGATGATACTGCTTATGAATTTCTGACCTCCAGAACTGTGAGAAAACAAATTTCCATAGGTCTTCTGGTTTGGTTTTGCTCTGTTTTATTTGTTTATTTAGCTGCATCAGCTCTCAGCTGTGGGTCACAGGACCTTCACTGTGTCACGCAGGCTCTTTCGTTGCAGGGCACGTATCTTTAGTTGTGGCATGTGGGCCTAGCAGTTAAAGCGCTTGGGCTTCAGTAGTTGCAGCACGCAGGCTTAGTTGCCCCGCAGCATGTGGGATCTTAGTACCCCAACTGGGGACTGAACTCCCACCCATCCCTTGCATTGCAAGGCAGATTCTTAACCACTGGGCCACCAGGAAGTCCTGGTTGCTTTGTTTCTGTTTTCTGTGGTATTTAAGCCTCCCAGACCATGACTATTTGTTACAGCAGCCACCGGAAACAAACACTTCTCTGTCCATGGGATTCTGCAGGCAAGAATATAGGAATGGGTTGCCATGCCCTCCTCCAGGGGATCTTCCAGACCCAGGGATCAAACCTGCATCTCTTATGTCTCCTGTATTGGCAGGTGGATGCTTTACCGCTAATGCCACCTGGGAAGCCCAAATACATTCACTGTCCCCAGCAAATCATTCCAAGAGCTGTCTCTCTTCCCTGGCTCCAGATCCTCCCCCTCTAATCCCCTCTCTTTCCTGCTTCAGTTGGCTTTTTGCCCCTGCCCAGCTAAGGAAAGGGCTCCATCCTGCTGAATTCAAGGGTGTTTTTTCAGCCTCCAAGATGCTTCCACCTCCCTGGCTGCCCCTGCTCATTGTCTTCTGTTGATTCCTCCTCATCCCTTGTCCTTAATGTTGGAGAGAGAGCCATGGGGCTTGCCCTCTGTATTCCTGTGTCTACTTCTGGTCAGCTCCTGGGGATCTTGACCAGCCTGGAGGAGTTAAATGCTGCTTATATCTAACAATGGTATCTGTCAATGACACCTCCAGCTTGAGCCTTTCCACTGACCTTCAGCTGCCTCCCTGGGTGTCTGCACTTGGAAACCTGATGGGTATGCCCAGGTATCATGTCTGAAACTGAGCTCATTTTAGAAAGATTGTTATTTATTTGTGTGCTTTGGGCCACTCTGGGCCTTTTTGCTGCTGCACACGGGCCTGCTCTAGTTGCAGCAAGTGGGGGCTAATCTCTAGTTGTGGTGCATGGGCTTCAGTAGTTGTGGCTCCCCGGCTCTAGAGCAAGGCTCAGCAGTTGTGGGGCATGGGCTTAGTTGCTCCACAGCATGTGGAATCTTCCTGGACCAGTAATCGAACCCATGTCCTCTGCGTTCGAAAGTGGATTCTTAACCACTGGACCACCAGCAAAGTCCCGAAACAGAACTCTTGATCCCTCCACTCACCCCAAACCTGCATCTCTCCTAGCTTCCCCATCTCAGTTAATGGCAGCACCACTGTTCTCCATTATGTAATGAGTGGAATAACACTCCTGAATAATGTGCTAAAGAACTGATGCTTTTGAATTGTGGTGCTGGAGAAAACTCTTGAGGGTCCTTTGGATAGCAAGGAAATCAAACCAGTCAATCCTAAAGGAAATCAACCCTGGATATTCACTGGAAGGACTGATGCTGAAGCTCCAATACTTTGGCCACCTGATGTGAAGAGTTGACTCATTGGAAAAGGCCCTAATGCTGGGAAAGATTGAGGGCAGGGGGAGAAGAGGGTGACAGAGGGTGCCATGGTTGGATGGTATCACTGACTCAATGGACAGGAGTTTGAGCAAACTCCGGGAGATGGTGAAGGACAGGGAAATTTGATGTGCTGCAGTCCATGGGGTCGCAGAGTCGGACGCGACTTAGCAACTGAACAACAATGCCTCCCAATTCATGTTCAGCTGGAACCTCAGAATGTTACCTTATTTGGAAATAAGATCTTTGCATATGCGTTAGCCAAAGATTTTGAGATGGTATGTATTGGACCTAGTGAAAGTGTTAGATGCTATTGTGTCTGACTCTTTTCAACCCCATAGACTATAGCCCACCAGGCTGCTCTGTCCATGGAATTCTCCAAGCTAGAATACTGGAGTGGGTAACCATCCCCTACTCCAAGGGATCTTCCCAATCCAGGGAGCGAACCCAGGTCTCCTGCCTTGTGGGCAGATTCTCTACTGTCTGAGCCACCTAGGGTGGGCTCTAAATCCAATGATGAGGCATCATTCTAAGAGGAGGCAAAGACACACAGAGAAAAAGATGGAGGTAGAGACTGGGGTGATGCAGCTGCAAGCTCAGGAAAGCCAAGGATGGCTGGCAGCCACCGAAAGCCAGGAAATAGGCAAGGAAGGATTCTCCCCTAGAGCCTTCGGAGGGATAACAGTCCTCCTTACACCTTGAACTCGGATTTCTAGTCTCCAGAACTATAGGCAATATAATCCTGTTGTCTTAAGCCACCAAGTTTGTGGTTATTTATTACAGCAGCCCTAGGAAGCAAACATAGCTGTGTTCTCCACAATGAGCTCTGAGACACCTTGATTTGAGTACAGGTGATTTACCTGGAAGGCGACTGCAGGAAGCACTGGCAGGGGAGGTGGGGGGAAGATAGGGAGGGAGGGCACCCGGCAAAGAGTGTATTGATGGGGACTTCCCTGGTGGTCCAGTGGTTAAGAATCAGCCTTCCAATGCAGGGCATGTGGGTTTGATCCCTGGTTGGGGAATTAAGATCCCACCTACCAAAGGGCAACTAAGCTTGCATGCTGCAACTAAGACCCCACACAATCATTTTGAACAAATAAATGTTTATTTGTTTGTTTGTTTTAAAGAGTGTAGGGCTTCCCAGCTGGCCCAGTGGTTAAGAGTCTGCCTTGTAATGCAGCAGACACGAGGTTCCTTCCTGGTCTGGGAAGACCCCATATGCTGAGGTGCGACTAAGACGGTGTGCCGCAACTGAGCCCACGCGCAGCAACTACCGAGGCTGTGTGCCTTAGAGCCTGTGTTCCAGAACCGAAGCCACCACAATGAGAAGCCCACGCATTGCAACTAGAGAGTACCCTTGTTGGCTGCAACTAGAAAAAGCCCTCGAGCAGCAATGAAGACCCAGTGCAGTCAAAAACAAAAATTTTAATTAATTAATTATTTATTGAAGGATAATTGTTTTACAGAATTTTGCTGTTTCTGTCAAACCTCAACATGAATCAGCCATAGGTATACATATATCCCCCTCCCTTTTGAAGCTCCCTCCCATCTCCCTCCCCATCACACCCCTAAAAATAAATACATTTTTAAAAAGAGCATATTCATGAGCAGGTTATATTCGAACACTTAGGACTTAATTCTCCCCCCTCTCTGGAGACCTGTGGCACCTGCACCTCAGAGTCATCTCACTGAGGGTTGAGGGAGCTGGGGTGTGTTCTTTGGTTGAAGGATGCTCGCAGGGGAATGGATTCTCCAGAATGTCTACTTACTCCCAGGCAGGTCTGAGCTGCCTCTGCAGCCAGAGGGAGCTGCCAGGCAGAGCTGCAGGTGCTGGTGATATGGAGCCATTGGACCGGTGTGCACAGTGCAATCTCTAAATGCCTCCCATCAACCCGCACTCTTGTGTGACTCCTTCTTGAGTGTGGATGGGGCTCTATGACTTGTTTTTAACCAAGAGAAAATGGCAAAGGTGGGAATTCCCTGGTGGTCCAGTGGTTAAGACTTTGCCTTCCAATGTAGGGAGTGCAGGTTCAATCCCTGATTGGGGACCTAAGATCCCACATCCCTTGTGGCCAAAATCAAAACATACAACAGGAGGAATATTGTAACCAATTCAATAAAGACTTGAAAAATGGTATATACACACAAAAAAAATCTTAAAAAAAAAAAAAAAAGAATGTGGCAAAGGTGATGGGATATCCCTTCCAAGACTAGGTTACAAAAACTCAGGGACTTCCATTTGGGGTATCTTCTCACTCACTCTTGCTCATTCTGAGGAAAGTCAGCTATCATGTTGTGACTGCTCCGCAGAGAGGCCCACACTGCGAGGAGCTGAAGGAGGCCTCCGACCAACAGCCAGTGAGGGACTGAATCCTGCCAACAAAGAGTGAGCTTGGACGTGGATCCTCCTCAGTCAATCCTTCAGACGAGACCATAGCCACAGCCACCATCTTGGTTGCATCTGTGGGAGAGACTCAGAGCAACCCAACTAAGCCACACCTGGATTCCTGAGCTGCATAAACTGTCAAATAATAAGTGCATGCTGTTTTAGGCCACTAGGTTTTGGGATAATTTGTTATGTGGTAATGCTGAGTGCCACGGGGACATGAGGGAAGCCACATAAACAGTGACTGGTGGGACTTCCCTGCTGGTCCAGTGGTTAAGACTTGGAGTTCCCAAAGCAACCCCTAGTGCGGGATTAGGTCCCATGTGCTGCAACTAAAGAGCCCACAGGCGGCAACAAAGATCCTGTATGTTGCAACTAAGACCTGACACAGCCAAATAAATATTTTTTCTAAGATAGAAAAAGCATCATTAAAAAAAAAACAAACAGGGCTCCCTGGGTGACTCAGTAGTAAAGAACCCACCTGCCAATGCAGGAGACATGGGTTTGATCCCTGATCTGGGAAGATCCCACATGCTGCAGAGCAATTAAGCCTGTGCGCCACAACTATTGAGGCTGTGCTCTAGAGACTTGGAGCCACAACTACTGAAGTCCATGTGCCCTAGAGCCCATACTCCACAACAAGAGAAGCCACCACAATGAGAAGCCCACACACTGTAACTAGAGAAAAAGCCCATTCAACAACAAAGACCCAGCAGAGTCAGAAACAAATAAATATTTAAAAAGCAAAACAGCAACTGGTAAACCGTCCACTTGATCACTCTAGACTTCCCCATCTCTGACATCTTATATCCAGTCCATTCGCAAGCCCTGTCAATTCAAACTCCAAAGTCTGTCTTGAATCCATAGACGTTCCCCACTTGCACTGCCACTAGCTCATGTCAAGCTGGCCTTGCCTCTTACTTTCATCAAGGCAGAGTCCCTCCTCCCCATCAATCTCCATCCAGCTGATTCTCTACTGCTAAGAGGCTTTTGTATCATAAACCATACCCTGGCATACAGTAGGTGCTCAGTAATGATGGAGTAAAGTGTCAAGTCAGGCTAGATTGGATCTTGCATCACCCCCGGTCAGCCCTTCCCTTCCTGTACCTACATAAGGAAGAAAATGATATAAGGGAAGAGTTCTTAGTCCACTGGTGCTGACCATATGGCCCCGGGGGGAAGCTTGCTGGCCTCACATCTTTCTCCTTGCACACACTCTGCCAGTGTTGCCCACTCATGTGTGGAACCAACACTCATTACGCACTTACTGTGCATCTAAGTTCTGAGTATCTGACAGGTATGATCTCATTTAATCCTTGAAGGGAGCGAGAACAAAGCCGGAGGCATCAAACGTCTTGTTTTCACACTATATTACAAAGCAATAGTAATCAAAACAGTATAGTATTGGCATTAAAAAAAGACACATAGACCAGTAGGATGGAATCAAGAGGCCTAGAAGTAAACGCATACGTATTAGGTCAACTAATATTTGACAAAGGAGCCAAGAAGACTCAATAGAGAAAAGGTAGTCCCTTCAACAAATGGTTCTGGGAAAACTGGATATTCACATGCGAAAGAATGAAACCAGATCCCTTTCTTATATCACTGGTAAAATGAACTCAAATGGATTAAAGATTTAATCCATCATATACATAGTACTGTATATAAAATAGATAAATGATAAGGACCTACTGTATAGCACAGGGAACTACCTGATACTCTGTAATAACCTATATGCAAAAAGAATTAAAACAGTGGATATATGTGTATGTATAACTGATTCACTTTGCTACATTCCTGAAACTAACATAGAATTGTAAAACAGTTATGTGTGTGTGTGCTGTGCTCAGTAGCTCAGTTATGCTGACTTTTTGCAACTCTATGAACTATAGCCCACCAGGTTCCTCTTGTCCATGGGATTTTCTAGGCAAGAATACTAGAGTGGATTGTCATGCTCCCTCCAGGGGGATCTTCCCAACCCAGGAATTGAACCCGCATCTCTTGCATTGCTGGTGGATTCTTTGCCACTGAGCCACCATGGAAGCCCTAAAGCAATTATACTTCAACTTTTAAAAAAGACATAATCCTTGAAATGGTCCAACCAGGTAGGATTGCCACTATTCCCCATTTTACAGTCAGAGAAACTGAGGCACAGAGCAACAAAGTCACTCACAATTGATTCAGCCAGTCCTAGGTTGGACTGGGATTTGAACCCAGACCCAGCACTGGGGTCTTCACTGAGATTCAGCTTGTGTCTCACAAGTAAATTCTCTTGCTTTTGACCAGATGGACATTACTGAGGCCTCTGCACCTAAAGGGAATTACACCCCTTTGTTTTTCCAGAAGATAGTTCTGTCACGCTGGGCTGCATCAATGAAAGGCTATTTCTTGCTCTCAAGGAGGTTCTTGACTTGCTGGAGAAACAAGGACTTCAATAGCCTTAAATTCTCAGTAATGACAGCAGCCACCTAACCCTGCACTGAGGCACTTGGAATCCATTAATTCTGCCTGGGGAGATTCTGGAAGGCTGGAAGGGCTTCGCAGTATGTGAAGTGATGCCATGTCCATGGACAGAGGACCCCTGTTGTCCACCTTTATGCCTTGGGACTGCAGAGAGTGCTAAGCATACAAAAGCCACGAGTGGGCAAAAGATTTGCTCCAAGTCATTGAGCTGAAAGGCTTCCCGGTGACTCAGACAGTAAAGAATCTGCCTGAAATGCAGGAGACTCTGGTTTGATTCCTGGGTCAGGAAGATCCCCTGGAGAAGGGCATTGCTACCCACTCCAGTATTCTTGCCTGGAGAATTCCATGGACAAAGGAGCCTGAAGGGCTACAGTTCATGGGGTCACAAAGAGTCAGACATGACTGAGCCACTAACACTTTCATGGAGCTGAAGCCACCACGAGTAGCTCCCACTCGCCACAACTAGAGAAAACTCATGTACAGCAACGAAGACCCAGTACAGCCATAAATAAATAACAAAAAATTTTAAAAAAGAAATATATCATCCCACAGTTCTGGAGATCAGAACTCTGAAATCAAGGTGTCAGCAGGGCCCCGCTCTCTCTGAGGTCTCTAGGGGAGGCTCTCTCCATGCCTCTCCCAGCTTCTAGTGGTTGTCAGCCATCCTTGGCATTCACTGGCTTGCAGACACATCACTCCAGTCTGTCTCCATCACCATGTAGCATTCTCCTGTTGCGCATCTGTCTCTTTCCTTAGAAGAAATGTATAATATAATTCAGTCATATTGGATTAAGGTCCCACCCTACTCCAGTATGACATCATTTTAACTAAACACACCTGCAACGACCTTCTTTCCCAGTCAGATTACATTTGGAGGTAATAGGAGTTAGGAATTTAACATGTATTTTTTTTGGAGGGGGGACACAATTTACCTTGTAACTCTCTCCTTCCCTTATAGACTGTTTCTTGTCCCCTCTTCCTGGGCTGCACAGGGGCCCAGTTAAATGCATACATGTCTCCATTTTTTTTTTTTTAAATGTTGCAGTGCCTGAGCCTCAATCTATGTTTTGTTAACATGAAAATGTTAGTAAATAGCTACCCTATCCCTGGTGGCTCAGTGGTAAAGAATCTGCCTGCCAATGCAGGAGACTGGGTTCAATCCCTAGGTCGGGAAGATCCTCTGGAGGAGGAAATGGCAACCCACTCCAGTATTCTTGCCTGGAAAACCCCATGGACAGAGGAGCCTGGCAGGCTACAGTCCATGGGGTTGCAAACAGTTGGATACGACTTAGTGACTAAACATCAAAACCCTGTCCTGAGTATTTTTGGAGATCCAGAAAAATTCAGTGTCATTATATGGGAATACATTGGGCTGCAAATATAAAAATACCTGAACAGCAGTGGCTTAAATAAAAGGTTGCTTTTTTCTCACCAGACAGTCTGGAGTTAGGTGCTGCTGGAAACCAACGCCTAGCACCACTTGGATCCCCATGGTCACCTAGATATCCCCCTAGATCAGTTGTGTGAGCTTCACCCCACTCGCTGCTGTTGTTAATCCCCATTTTATATATAAGGCAATGGCTGCTGCTGCTGCTAAGTCACTTCAGTCGTGTCCGACTCTGTGCGACCCCAAGGACAGCAGCCTACCAGGCTCCTCCTTCCATGGGATTTTCCAGGCAAGAGTACTGGAGTGGGTTGCCATTGCCTTCTCTGATAAGGCAATGGAGGCTCGTATAATATGCTCATCCTTTCCTGAACCCCTCAGCCAACTTTGGCTTGGGTTTCATTGGCTAGAAATGTGTCACTCAGCCACACTTATGGCCAATGAGAAGCAAGGGAGGCTGGGCGGGAAGCATAGAACAGGGAATCTGCCAACCAATCAGAGCAAATACTCTGTTAGCAAAGGAAGAAACCAAGAGTGTTGGAGGCAATAAAAGGTTCTCTCTCATAATTCTCCCTGCCTCTAGATCTAGAATTATATATTACATACAATATTATATGATATACAATTATATATATGATATACAATTAAATATATAATGTGTAATTACATTGTGCACTAAGAATTAATACTAGGTATTATGTTTGTAGACTCACTGAATTACTGCAAAAATAGCAATAGCACTTATTTCATGGAATCCTCAACATCTGTGAAGTACATGCTATTATCATCCCATTTTACAGAAGAGAAAACTGAGACTCGGACAGGTCCAGTAGAACCTCTTTTATTCATTTAACAAACAATTATTGAGCATCTATTAGATACCAGGTCATTTGGGTACTGAGAATAGAGCAGTGAATAAAACAAAGACTGCCCCCTGAAGTATTAGCCCTCAGGAGGGCATACATTCTAGTTGGGGGTGGGGCTGGGAGGGAAGGAGAGAGGGTACTCAAAAATAATAGAAACAAAATTAGTTTTGGGAATACCACCTAGTGTCACGCACTGTTCTGGGGATTTTCCATCTGCTAAGTCACTTATTCACCCAACAGTTGTATGAGACTGGTTTTATTACTATCCCCATTTTAAAAATGAGGGGATTGAAGCTCAGAGAAGTAAAGTACATGCCCAAGGTCACACAGCTAATAACTGTGAAGCCAGGGCCCTTGGGTTGCATAGCCTAAGCTCGGGTAAGTAATATAATGCCAGGTGGTGATAAAACGAGTGATGGCAAACAGCCTGGCGATGGCTTGGGTGGGTCCTTCTAAGGAGGTGGCACACTAGCACAGGTGTGAGTAAAGGGAGGAGGGAGCCGTGGGGACCTCTGGAACACCCAGCGGGAAGCCTAGAGGTAGGAGCATGCCGGGTGTGTCTGGGGTTTAGTGAGGGGCCAGTATAAGGGCTTCCCAAGTGACGCTAGTGGTAAAGGACCTGCCTGCCAGTGCAGGAGACGTTAAGAGACTTGAGTTTTATCCCTGGGTCGGGAAGATCCCCTGGAGGAGGACATGGCAACCCACTCCTGTATTCTTGCCTGGAGAATCCCCATGGACAGAGAAGCCTGGTAGGCTACAGTCCATAATAGGTTTGCAAAGAATTGGACACCACTGAAGCAACTTAGCATGCATGAGGGGCCGGTGTGGCTCTAGCAACAGGCTTAGGGATTCTTCCATCCAGTTTGAACGTATAAAAGTCTCATGACATAGGTTTTCAAAGCTACCCTCGTTTGACAGATGGGGACACTGAGGCTCTGAATGGTTAACCAAGCTGCCAGGGGGGAAATAGAGGCAGAAAGAGGTGAGGCCTGGATCTGAACCTAGGCAGCCAGATCCCACTGCCTGACCCCATGGGAAAGAGTAGGGAGCAAGTGCCAGCAGGCTAGGAGGGCTGCCTGGAGGAGGTGGATGTCACCAGGACCTAGAGGGGCTTGAGGAGTAGGGAGTGGGGTAGGGAAGGTGCTGAGTGGAGCATAGCACTGGAATCCATCGCTGGGGGCAGTTCTTCAAGGGCAGATTTCCATCATGGACCCAGACTCCAGTTCCCCTAGGCAGGATCTGCTTAAAGGCAGGGATGTGAGGTTCATTAGTGCTTCAGAAACCCCAGGAGCCCCCGGGGGGAGGGGGGGAGGACAGAGGGGGAGAGGGGGATGAAAA
>SJXQ01010786.1:452172-504772 GCA_006408695.1 Aepyceros melampus | reverse complement strand
TGCCTCCTCTGTCTGTGGGGTGCCCACTTTCCCAGCAGGGGAGAGGGCCGCGCCCGCTCCCGCCGCCCCCTCTCCCGGCCGGCGGGCTCGGCTCCGCGCCCTCCCCGCGCCGGGGCCGCCGCCATCTTGCGGGATGCCGGGGAGGAGCGCGTGCAGCCGCAACAATACAGCTTTATGAAGCGCCTCCTGCCCGGCCTGGAAATCTGACAGGAACGCGGCCTTGAGTTCCCTCGGAATGGAGGGGCCTCGGCCCCCCTACCGCCCGGAGGCTCGGGCTCTTAAGGGGCAGCCCCCGCAGGTGGGCGCGCTCGGCCGTGGGGGCGCCGGGGCCCGGCAGCCAGCCTGGGGCGTTGGTTCCTAGAAGAAGGGGGTTCGGGCTTCTGGCTTTCTAGTAACTCCTGAACTGAAGGAGTCCCTCGTCGGCCTCGGCATTGGCTGGAAAGGGCTCTGGAGACCCTGGGTTGCCCCTGGGACCCGCTTTCTGCTGCCACGCCGTCTGGGACACGGGCCCCGCTCCCAGAACCCGCCGTGGCTCCTCCTCCCCTCCCGGCCCAGTTTCCTTCCCCTCTTCCCTTCCATCTTGCTACCTCACTCCCATCCTCTCCGTTTGCTGCCTCCCTCGTCCTCTCTCCTCTCTCGCCCTCTCCCCGTACCCCCTCCTCCTGCTGACTGCTCGCTCCCCCTACACCCCCTTCCCTGCGTGCTAATGACCACGAAGCCGGCAGCTCCCTGGCTGCTTCCGGGGGAGTCTAGTTTGCAGCCAGGGGAGATGCTGGAGCTATTGGGGGTTGGAGTGGGGAGAGAAGAATTATACACATAAATCTAGGATAATGACGTTGGTGCTAATGGGGCTGGCAGCCGCAGCGCCCAACCTCCCCCTCCCCGCAAGGATCAGGCAGGACTTCCAGGGTCTCTGAGGACCCATGGCCCCTGTCATCTCTGAATGGGCTACTCTGGGTGTACGGGGTCCAGACTAGTTTGGATCACCTCTGATACGTCGGGTCACTGTGTCTCCGTTCAATTTGCAGCTTGCTGCTTACCAGCCCTGCAGTCCAGGGACAGCAGGGTCCAACTTAAGGACAGGTAGATTTTCTGGGTCTGAGGCTCCCTCCCCGACCCCACCAGCACCCTGGATCCCCACCTCTGGGTCTCCGGAGGTCACTCCGCCCACAACCTGACATCTTTCATGTAATTGACAAGTCAGGCTTGACTTTTCTTCCCTGTTCCCCATTTCTGAGCTGTGTGACCTTGGGCAAGTCACTTGACCTCTCTGAGATTCTGTTCCCCCCAAGTTGTGGATGATAGTGTGCACGCGTGCTAAGTGGCTTCAGTTGTGTCTACTTTTTGTGACCCTACGGCCCGTAGCCTGCCAGGCTCCTCTGTCCATAACTGTCTTCAAATAGAGCCTGAATTCACTTACTTCCCATTTCTGTGTCCCACACCCTTGTCCTGTCCCTGTCAGGATTACTTGGCTTATCACTGTTGCCTCTGCCTTGAACTCCCTGCTGCAACCCTCTCTGCCGTCAGGACTGAGTATTCAGGATGCTGCAGTCCATCCCCACAGCTCTTAGATTCAATCCTCATCCTTCACTCAACCTCGTCTGGATCGCTCTCCCATTTCTTACTCCACTTCGGCCCCACTGAGCCTTTGTGGTAGCTGTTCCCCCACCCCTGGAAGCACTGTTCCCCCTAGATTTCACATGGCTGGTTCCACTTTCATCTTCAAGCCCCAGCTCCATCTCACCTCCATGGGATCTTCCCCACGCCTCCAGTTGCTCTCCATCCACTGCTTTTCCAGCACCCTCCACCCTCTGATCCTGCCTTGGTTTTGTGTTTTCATGTGTGCACTATGCCTCACCACTTGTCCCCGCAACACAGTCTCTTTTTAGACCCTGACTCTTGTTCTCATTGTGTCCAACAGTTTCTGGCACCTGTTCGATTTTCAGATATGTGTTGAATAAGTGAGTTAAATAAATAAGAATGTTGACTATTTAAGGGTATGACTGATGTAAACAGGAGATCCTGGGTTTGTATCCCAGCGAGGCCTGTTGATTTTGGGCTTCCCTGGTGGCTCAGACGGTAAAGAATCTGCCTGCAATGTAGGGGACCCAGGTTCTATCCCTGGGTAAGGAAGATCCCCTGAGGAAGGAAATGGCAACCCACTCTAGTATTCGTGCCTGGAGAATTCCATAAACAGGGGAGCCTGAAGGGTTACAGTCCCTGGGGTCCAAAGAGTTGGACACAACTGAGCAACCAACACTTTCACTTTTCACTTCATTGATGTAAAGTCCTTGACATATCACAGGTGTTCAATAAACCAGGGCACCTGCTTTCTTCATGATGATGGAACTGGGAAAGGATATCTTGTTCTTGTGGTCACTCCCAGCCCAAAACCTGGGGAGAAAATTCGGAGTAGGACATGTTCTCCCAGAAGGAAGAAATTTGCAGGAGGAGGAGGGGATGACAGAGGATGAGATAGTTGTGTGGCATCACTGACTTGATGGACATGAGTTTGAGCAAGCTCTGGGAGTTGGTGTTAGACAGGGAAGCCTGGTGTGCTGCAGTCCATGGGGTCACAAAGAGTCAGACACTGAGAGACTGGACTAAACTGATATCTGACAAAGGACTCATATTCAGAATATATAAAGAGTACCTACAAATCAAGAAAACCAAACTGATAGAAGAGTTGAAATGACAGTTATCAAAATGGCCAATAAGCATTTAGGAAAATTGGTCATCACAGAAATGTAAATAAAACCACAATGAAATATCACACTCACCAGAATGGCTAGAATGAAAAACTGCTAATGCTAAGTGTTGACAGAATGTGGAGAAGCTGGAACCTTGGTGCACTCTTGGTGGGAACGTGAAACGCTATAACTGCTTTGGAAAACTACCACTATCTCCTAAGACTTCACATAACACCTACCTTACTACCCACCAGTTCTACTCCTGGGTATTTACCCAATAGACATGTGAACTTGTGTTTCCCAAAAGACACATACAAGAATGTTCAGCAGCTTTATTCACAGTAACCAATTATTGTGAACAATTCAAATATCCATTAACAGTAGAGGAAGTAAACAGAGTAATCCTGACAACAAAATACTATACAACAAAAAAAAGAACAGGCTAATAACACCAGAGGTTGAACCCAACATGAAAGACACAAGACCCAGAAGAGGACACACAGTTCCACTTACATGAAGTTCAAGCACGAGTAAAACTAACCTGTGATGATAGAATCAGACTGGGGAATACTGACTTCCAGGAAAGGGCATGAGGGAACTTTCTGGAAGAATGGGCCTGACCTCTCTTGAGCTGGGTGGTATATATACACACAAAAATTCATCAAGCTGAAATAAAATCTGATCACTTTACCTATGCAAATTATACCTCATTCAAAGGGAAGAAAAGGAAAAGAGAAAAACAAAAGAAAAAGTCCCCTAGAGCTATAAGTGACCTATATGCTGAGTGAATCCTGACACTTCCCTCCTCAGATGTTTCACAACAGTCTTTGGTGCAGACAAAAGTCGGAAAATTTAAGCAGCTGCCCCAGATTCAGGAGAGAAGGCCAAGGGTGGGAGTGCCTCTCCCCCATGTCCTGGGACTTGGACTTCTAGTCTCCACTGACCCTGGAGAGTAAGTGGTCCAGTCTCAGAGCAAAAGAAAGCTCTTAAAGTTTCTTTTCTACCCCTCAACTTCTCCAGCCCAAGCTGTGGGTCCAAGCAATGTTTCTGTAGCAGAAACTGCTAGTGAGTCTGGTTGTTATGGCAATGGGGCCACGAGGCCCCCACTAACCGTTGCTTCATCGCCTCGCATGGTGGGGAGTGCTTTTCACCCATAAAAGTGAAATGAGAATCAGGAGAGGGGAGCCCCCTTCCTCTGATCTTGAAAAAGATGCTTCCCCCTACCAGTTTTGCCCCAAACCCCTCCCTGATTTGGCGAGAAAGGTCTAAGTGGAACTCAATGGTTAAGAAGGGAGAGGGAAGGGACTTCCTTGTTGGTCCAATAGCTAAGATTCCAAGCTCCCAATGCAAGGGGGCTGGTTTGATTCCTGGTCAGGGAACTAGGTCCCACGTGACTCAACCAAATATCTTGCATACTGCAACTAAGACCTAGTGCAGCCAAATAAATAAACACTTTTTTTTTTTTTTTAAGGAGAGGGATGGGTACACATGCCCTCTGGGTTATTATACTAGCCACCCTGTGAAGAAAGCTGAGCGCTGAAGAATTGATGCTTTCGAACTGTGGTGTTGGAGAAGACTCTTGAGAGTCCCCTGGACTGCAAGGAGATCCAACCAGTCCATTCTGAAGGAGATCAGCCCTGGGATTTTTTTGGAAGGAATGATACTAAAGCTGAAACTCAGTACTTTGGCCACCTCATGCGAAGAGTTGACTCATTGAAAAGACTCATGCTGGGAGGGATTGGGGGCAGGAGGAGAAGGGGACGACAGAGGATGAGATGGCTGGATGGCATCACTGACTCGATGGACGTTGAGTCTGAGTAAACTCCGGGAGTTGGTGATGGATAGGGAGGCCTGGTGTGCTGCGATTCATGGGGTCGCAAAGAGTCGGACACGACTGAGCAACTGAACTGAACTGAACCCACTCCCACCCGCCACCAGCTCCAAGAAAAGCCCAAGAGAATATATGTCAGCAATGCCTAACGCGGCTCCCGTTAGGCATTACTGACAAATATAGTCTTTCTCCAGCTCTGATTTTCTTCCATTTGTTCATCTGTTCTTTTCCGTGGGAGTTATGAGGTGGTGGGTAGAAATAGCACTGCATTTGGTAAAGGAAGGTCAAGGGTCCAGCAGCCTCACTGTGGGGCCTCAGCTCATTCTTTAACCTTCCTATTTCCACTTTCACAAAACTGAATCTCTAAATCCTACTTTATAGTGTTATTGTGAGGCTTAAGTGGATTAACACGGGAAAAGCGATTAAACAACTTGTAGCACTCAACTGTCACTCAATACGTCTACTACTGTTTTTATGTTCCCGGTCCTTTTATGTGTAATGATGTAGGAAACTCTCACAGTGACTTTGTGGCATAGCCATGATTATACCCATTTCATGGATTAGGGAACTGAGGTTTGAGCACTCTTGGAAGTGAGTGCATTCCCCAGACTCTCAGTAATCCTGGACCCTTGAACCACCCAAGCTGACAGCTCTAAAATGGACCCAGGGCCCTCCACCGAGGGTACACAGAAGGGCTGCCTGCCCTCTGCCTCCTTCTCACTTCCTGAATGTTAAGAGTCACAGCTGCTTCAGAACTTGTGTCTGGATGGCTTCCTGATTCTGTCCCTTGCTCTTTTACATTCCAGAGGGGATATGAGGTAGGATCAATTAGTTCCCATGTGGCCTTCAAGACCCACTTTCAGGACTCCCCTGGTGGTCCAGTGGCTAAGACTCCAGACTCACAATCAAAGGGCCTGGGTTCGATCCCTGGTCAGGGAACTATATCCCACATGGCTCTACTAATTCATATGACACAGCTAAAAGATCCTGCGTGCCTCCCTCAACTAAAGATGCCGTGTGCTGCAACTAAGACCCGGCACAGCCAAGTTGAAAAAAAAAGCCCCACTTTCATTCCCCTCCATCAAGCTTGGGATGCTGGAGTGGATTGGAGTCTCCCAGGTCCTCTGGCTTCCAGTGGACTCAGGAGGTACCCAGTAGGTGATGGTGGATGGGAGAGGTGGGGGGATAGCTCTAAGCCTGTCCTGCAAACTGGTCACTGCCCTGACCAGAAACCATGGGGTGGTAATGGTTCCCCAACCTCACCGGGCCCCAGGTTGCATGAAGGAACTTTTCCTACAGCTTTCTTAAACTTTTTTTAAGCTACACCATGAGGCCTACAGGATCTTAGTTTCCCAGCCAGGAATTGAACCTGCGCCCCTTGCAGTGGAAGCTTGGAGCCCTAACCACTGGACCTCCCGGGAGGGCCTTTCCTGAATCTTTATAACAGATCTTAATTCACAACCCTAAATTTCAGAGGCTGCTTTCCGTGCGGTTGTTGTTCAGTTGCTAAGTCATGTCCGACTCTTTTCGACCCCCTGGACTGCAGGACACCAGGCTTTCCTGTCCTTCCCGTGGGGACCCTAACAAAAGAGGCTTCTTCCTCTTGAGCTTTCCTCTTATCTATATTTAGGGAGAATTTTTTAATATCTGGCTTTTTTCTTATTACAGACAGGAAACATACTCCGTGTATACCAGAAGACAATAAATTCTGCCCGAACTTCTGGCCTTGAGGAAATCACTGTTGATCTTCAGGTGTTTATTCTTCTAATCTTTCTCAGGGCAGGATTTGGGGTCAGACAGAGCTGGGACTTGTCCCAGCCTGGCCACTATATGCTGGGTGACTTTGGGGGAAGTTTCTTCACTTTTCTGAGCTTCCTTCTCTAAAAATGACATTATTATAGTACCCATTTCATTCAATTGCAGAGAGGACAATGCTCCAGAGCTGATAGATGTCAGCTCTTGTTACTTATATCAATGTTACAGGTAGTTTTTCAAATCCCCATTAGGCTTTCTGTAAATAAACAGGATCTTAGTCCTGCTTTTTGTGGCAGAAACAAGTTCTGATCTTGTTCAATAGCTCTCCTCAAACCTCACAAGTTTGGGAGGCTGCCATGCTTTTTGAGTTTCTGTGTCTGTTTTCATAGTTTTCACACTGGCCTCCTCAAAAATTCAAGTTAATATTTAAGTGACAAGTACCATGCTAGACACTTGAAAGAGACACCTTTCAGTAACCCTTATGATAACCCATTTTACAAGAGAAGGAATCCAGGCACAGGCAAGATCTCCTCCCATCTCTTGCCTTCATCACTGTTGGTTTGTCCACCTTGATTAGTTCCCTTTGCTCATTTAACATAACTAACAATTATGGTAGTTATTATTGTGTCTAAACTATGAGTAAATAGGCTATATGTCAGGGCCACAACCATGAGTCCAATTCATCTCCACAAAAAGATACTGACCACTCACCCCATGCTGGTCTTTATGCTTCTCAAGATAAGATTAATGGGATCCCCATCTTCCTGGAGCTTATAGATCTTCTGGGTTATGTGCTTTGGCTGGTAGTATGTGCTTCGTTGCCTAGTTACTTTTTCCTTTCATTTGGATGCTCAGTTGACTTCTAAGTGGTTAAAGGTGCCATAAAAATGACTGGGGACGATATGGTGGTGTTATTGGTGTTACCTTGTCTAGCAGTCTGAGCAGGTCAGGGGATGGGGAGAAAGTAAAAGAAACTGTAATTCACAAGGGTGGGGGCCCAAGCTTTGTTCCCAAGGGCCTGGATTTGACTCCCAGATTCATCATTTACTTTTTTTTAAATTATTTTTATTTTTGGTTGCACTAGGTGTTTGCTGCTTTGTGGGCTTTCTCTAGTTGCCTCGAGTGGGGGCCACTCTCTGTTGTGGCGCCCTGACTTCTTGTTGCTGCACTTTCCTTTGTTGCGGAGCACAGGCTCAGGCTCATGGACTTCAGTCGCTGCAGCATGCAGGCGCAGTAGTTGCGGTTCAAGGGCCCTAGAGCGCAGGCTCAGAAATTGTGGCGCACCGGCTTAGCTGCCCTGCGGAGTATGGGGTCCTCCCAGACCAAGGATAGAACCTGTGTCCCCTGCATTGACAGGGGTAGTCTTAATCACTGGACCACCAGGGAGTTCAGTTCAGTTGCTCAGCCGTGTCTCTGAGACCCCATGGACTGCAGCACGCCAGGCTTCCCTGTCCATCACCAACTCCTGGAGCTTACTCAAACTCATGTCCAGCGAGTCGGTGATGCCATCCAACCATCTCATCCTCTGACCAGGGAAGTCTTCATCATTTACTGGTGATGTGACCTTGGACAAGCTCCTTCACTTTTCTGTGTCCCATCTGAAAAGTAGATATTGTGTTAGAGACTGCTCCCAGATTGTGGTCAGAACTGAGAAGCTAACTAAAGCTTTCGACAAGTAGCGGCACACAGCAAGCACCCAATAAACGATAGTGACTATTCAAATGATTCCCTCCAGACTACCCCAGGAGCATACCTGGATGGAAGACCCAGATTCAGAACTGAGGGCTGGTGTGGAGGAGTAAGGAGGGAGCCGGGACTCCAGCCCTATCTTTGGGGGCTGCTTGAGTACTTGGGTGGGGGTGGGGTGGTACTGTGGCCCAACCCCTGCAAGCCTGTTAATTACCTCTCAGGGTCACGGGTCTTAATGAGCCCCTCCAGGGGATCTTGGCCCAGCTCTCTATATATTGATCTCATCTAATCTCTCAGCAGGTGGGCGGGTCTCTAAATCCTCCTTAACTCTCCTTTCCTGCCCTTTCTGGGCAGGGAGGCCCCAGGCAGGGTTTAGCTTGCAGGAATCAAACCTGGAAAGCCTGGGAAGCTTTGAGGTTAGGGGAGCTTCTCGGCCCCCTGTAACAGAGGAGGGGCAGTGTGGGGTCTGTGTGTGTGTGTTTATATATATATGAATCCCCCTGGGAAGGGCAGGCGGGCACTTCTTTCCTCTGCCTACCAGCATACCAGGACACTGCCCATTCCTCTCCCCATCTGGGAATCCACCGATGTGGCTACAAAGTCCAGGTAAAGGGCCCCTCCTGGTCAGGCTGGCCGAGGCCTCCCGCCGTTCCCACAGGGGCTGGATGAGAATTTCAGAGCTGGCAAGCTGCACTGCTCTGATGCCGCCTTGAAGCCGAAGCTGCCAGAGGAAGCCTCCTGGCCCAGGAGCTGCCTGGCTGGGCCCTGTTGGTGTAATTAGGCTGTGTCCACGGAGGGCGCCTGGACTGTCACTAGAGTTGCCGGTGCTTTTTGAGCCCTTGGGTGATGTTGGCCTTTCGGGGGGGCTACCTGGCTGCCTAGGAGGCCTCAGTTCCCACTTTGGAAAGGAGCTCCGGTTGGATGATGGGAAAACCAGTACCTCTGCATGACTGCTGCTCTCAGGGTCTGGGTTGAGGGGGAAGGTTGTGGGAGGCTGGTGGGACACGTTGGGGGCTAGCTGGGGACACAGGGGCAGCCTCAGAGAGGCAGGCTGGTGACACTTTTAGAATATGAATTAATTAATCTTATTTTCTGGCTGCGCTGGGTCTCCGTTACACAGACTTTCTCTAGTTATGGTGAGTGGGGGCTACTTTCTAGCTGTAGCGCTCGGCTTTCCCATGGCTGCGGCTTCTCGTTACAGAGCTTGGGCTCTAGGGCACGTGGGCTCCCGTAATTGGGGCTCAAGGGCTTAGTTGCTCCTCGGCACGTGGGATCTTCCCGGACCAGGGATTGTACTCGTGTCCCCTACACTGGCAGGTGGATTCTTAACCACTGGACCACTAGGGAACTCCCTGGAGACATTTTTACAAGCTCCTTAGACAGAGCAGCCTGGGCTTGAATTCTGCCTCCATCCCTTTCTGCTGGCAGACACTGAGGGGGTGACTTTGCCTCTGACAGCCTGTTTCCTTACCTGTGGTCTGTCACTTCCTCTATTTGGGTTGAGAACTGAGTGAGTGAAAGGATTCGGTTCCAAGTGAATCAAGAGAAAAGATGTCAGTCGGCAGATACATGAAGGACAATGGCGGGTATGGCAGACTCCTGCCTCCGGGAGGTTCAGGGCTGCAGGCTGGAGCCGACAGGAGCACTTGCCCTTGCCCAGGTAGCATGGATGCTGTAGGGGTGGGGTGCGTCTCTGTAGGGTTGGGGGTGCCTGTTGGCCCAGGGCAGGCTCCAGCTCCCCTTTCCCAGCCCAGAATACGTGATGGAACTCTATGGTCTTGTCCAGGCTCAGGATCAGGCACAAGTATGCCCTGACCTGGACCTCAGTGATTGGACATCCCTGGGACACACCTGGAGTGTACCTTCCAGGCTTCCGGCCACTAGTCCATCTCGATCCTGCTCAACCAGTGTCAGAAGGACAACAGGCATCTGAATGGAATCACTTTTCCTGCTGAAACACAAAATTGGGTGCTCACTACGGGCCAGGCCTGATCCTCAGCACTTCACACTCATTAGGGACTCACAAGAGCCAGTGCTGCTGGCCAAGAATGGTGCTTCCTGCCCATCGTGTGGGTGAGGTCATGTGACTAGTTCTAACCAATGAGCTGTGAGTGGAACTGACACACATTATTCCCATGCTAGAGCATCTAACTGCCTGTGCAGGAACTTCCAAAGCTCTTATGTCCCTCTGGTGTGACAGCCAGAAATGTTCCAGAATGTTCCAGAATGTGGATGCTCCACTAATGACTATGATGCGCAAAGCTTCCCCTCGGTGACCAAAAACAGACATGAAACATGAGTGAGAAATAAACTTTGTGATTTTCAGCCACTGAGACACTGGGATTTTTTGTTTCTGCAGCTGGGCCTAGTCTTGCCTAATGGTTTGAAATTACACCCCCATTTTACAGGTAAGAAAACTGAGGCAAAGTTTAAGTCACTTGCCCTTAGTCATGCAGCTGGTAAGTGACACTGTCAGAGATAGCGTCTTGGCAACCTGACTCCAGGGACTCTGTTCTGATTTCTAAACTGTCTCTCTGGGTGAGATGCAGTCATGCTGGGGACCAGGAATGTAGGAAAGTTCATAAACCACAGTGGATTCCAGGTGGGGTTGTTTCCTCCTATCCTGTTTCCTCTGATTGTTTGGGGATTTTCATTTCTTTTTCTCATGAGCACTGGCTCTCCTGGAAGGTTTGGCTCTATCACATCCTCTAGGGGAGACACAAGAGGCTGGGTAAAAGGACAGGGAGCTTTCTCCTCCCCAGTCCTCACTCAGACAGTTTAATTCATTTGGCGTAAACTTGACCTTCTGGGGGCCCAATCCTTCCAGTCCTAGCAGACCTCCACTTCCTTCCCCACCTCCTACACCTTCATTGTGGGAGCCCCAACCCTTCCTCCACTGCTGCTTGTATGAGCTAGTGATCAAGTATTACAAGGGAGAAAATTTCCAAGGCCAGAGAGCAGAGCTCTGAGGTTTTAGAAATGTCCTTTCACCTCTTCACCCAGCCTGCTTCCCTTCCTCTTCCAGGGCCTGCAAGGTCCTCCTGAAGCCCCCAGAGAACCAGAACCATGCCCCCACCTGCCCTCAGAGATTCCCAGGGATACCTAGCTAGGCAGGGCTCAGGACACCTCCATGCAAACCTCAGCAACTCCTGCCCTGACCAGTTAACTCAATACTTACTCTACATTAAATACCAATTGGGCCAATTTTCTGCTGTAATTAAAACTTCAGCAGATGTGTTCCCTGCTCATCAGTGATGAGTTTATTAACGTCCAGCTCTGAAGGAATGTGGAGCAGAGAGAAAAACAGAATGGGGCTTGCTCTGGGACTGGGAGAGTGGATGCTGGGAGAGGCTGAATTTGAAACTGTTCGGTCTCCTTGATTGGCTCCAGGCAGGGGGCAGTCAGTTCAGTTAGTCAGTTCAGTCAGTTCACTCTTTGCGACCCCATGAATCGCAGCACGCCAAGCCTCCCTGTCCATCACCATCTCCCTGAGTTCATTCAGACTCACGTTCATCGAGTCCGTGATGCCATCCAGCCATCCTATCCTCTGTCGTCCCCTTCTCCTCCTGCCCCCAATCCCTCCCAGCATCAGAGTCTTTTCCAATGAGTCAACTCTTCGCATGAGGTGGCCAAAGTACTGGAGCTTCAGCTTTAGCATCATTCCTTCCAAAGAAATCCCAGGGCTGATCTCCTTCAGAATGGACTGGTTGGATCTCCTTGCAGTCCTAGGGACTCTCAAGAGTCTTCTCCAACACCACAGTTCAAAAGCACCAATTCTTCAGCGCTCAGCCTTCCTCACAGTCCAACTCTCACATCCATACATGACTACTGGAAAAACCATACCCTTGACTAGATGGACCTTAGTTGGCAAAGTAATGTCTCTGCTTTTGAATATACTATCTAGTTTGGTCATAACTTTTCTTCCAAGGAGTAAGTGTCTTTTAATTTCATGGCTGCAGTCACCATCTGCAGTGATTTTGGAGCCCCCCAAAATGAAGGCTGACACTGTTTCCACTGTTTCCCCAACTATTTCCCATGAAGTGATGAGACCAGATGCCATGATCTTCATTTTCTGAATATTGAGCTTTAAGCCAACTTTTTCACTTTCCTCTTTCACTTTCATCAAGAGCCTTTTTAGTTCCTTTTCACTTTCTGCCATAAGGGTGGTGTCATCTGCATATCTGAGGTTATTGATATTTCTCCTGGCAATCTTGATTCCAGCTTGTGTTTCTTCCAGTCCAGTGTTTCTCATGATGTACTCTGCATATAAGTTAAATAAGCAGAGTGACAATATACAGCCTTGACATACTCCTTTTCCTATTTGGAACCAGTCTGTTGTTCCATGTCCAGTTCTAACTGTTGCTTCCTGACCTGCATACAGATTTCTCAAGAGGCAGGTCAGGTGGTCTGGTATTCCCATCTCTTTCAGAATTTTCCGCAGTTTTTTTGTGATCCACACAGTCAAAGGCTTTGGGATAGTCAATAGAGCAGAAACAGATGTTTTTCTGGAACCCTCTTGCTTTTTCCATGATCCAGCGGATGTTGGCAATTTGATGTCATTTTATTTACTTACATTTTAAACTTTGATAGAAGTGGATTTTTAATTGAAAAGGCTTGACCCCAGGAGTTAAATGGAGGTTTAAATAACAAAAGTACTTTGGGTTAATATCAGTTTTTCAGATTGGTATGACAAAATCTGCTTTTAGTATTCCTTTATTCCTTATGAATTATAAATCAAATATAAAAATTACTACACAAGTAGTATGTGGTGGCATGTGCTATGGATTTACCAATAAGCAAAGACAAAAATTTCCATCCCTCTAGTGGGGAAGACAGAAAATAAGGAACATAAGGCAAATGTTTACTTGTCTTAAGGCAATATGAACTTGAATCATTTAAAATCCTAATGGTTAATGTTATAGTATTAAAGAGGTGATATTCAGTGAGCTCTAGAGTGAAACAATGGCTTACTTCTCTGGAATTATGTGGAAATAAAGCATTTCACATAAATGAAACTTCTTCCTATAAAAGTCATTATTTGTATGTTTTACATTTAAAATTTTCTGAGTTAAAGTTTTTAAATTGACATCAATTTTTGTGGACTTTGGAGCACAGTATTCAAAGCATAATTTTAACATTTGGTGATTATTCTGGTCTACTTTCATTACAAAATGAACTTGGAAGCTATTTAGCTATACTTGTCTGATTAGCTTTACAAAAATGGCCTCCAACTATTAAGACTTTTTTTACTGTATATTTATCAAAAATCTTTTTCCCCCTCCTTTTTGGTTATTTTATGGCACCTAATCAGTATGCCTGATTTTTGCAGTTCCTTTGCTGCTATACTTTAGTGAACTTATTTCTATCCTTGGATTCAAGATAATCATTTGCTGTTGTTCAGTCACTCAGTCATGTCGGACTCTCTGCAACCCCATGGACTGCAGCATGCCATGCTTCTCTGTCCTCCACCATCTCCCAGAGTTTGCTCAAAGTCATGTCCATTGAGTCAGTGATGCCATCCAACCATCTCACCCTGTGTTGCGCCCTTCTTCTCTTGCCCTCTTTCTCAGCTTCAAGGTCTTTCCAATAAGTCAGCTACCTAGTTGATTTTGGTTTAAAATAAAGAGACATAGGCCTTAAGTAAAAACTTTCCAAAAAGTGCTTTCCAAAAAGTAAAAGTTAGTGATCAATACATTTTGGTTCATAGATGTTTGTGTTATCAGAGAATTTGATGGCTTACTTCTGGGATCTGGGTTTCATTTGCTACTGCTTACACGACCATTGAAATGCGATAGTCATGCATGGATGCACTCTGATGACCCCTAAGATACAACTCTGCTTAACCATAATTGCAGTAAGAAAGCCTACTTTAATCCTTTTCAAGTTTTACTCTATATGTGAACCCTAGTATCTCTAGATCCAGAATCTGAAATATAATATTACTAAAGAAGCTCCTTAGCCAGTTTCCAGGATCTCCATGCTTTCCTCAATTTTTGTGGCTAAAAAGTTTTATAGTCAGAATCTACTCTAGGCCCTTAAAATAAATTTTTATTCAAAAACATCCTGGTGTGAATATCCAAGAAAAGCCAACCTTATCTAATTCTTGCCTTTGATTTTTTTATTTTTATTTTTTTATTTTTTGACTGTGAATTTTATTTTATTTATTTATTTTTGTTGATCTGAAATTTGTTTATTTATTTTTTAATTTAAATTTATTTATTTAATTGGAGCTTGGAGCCTTTGCTCTTTTTAAAGTGAGAGTCCCCATTATAATTTGCAGTCTTTGGAGATTATGAAGTTTTAGAAATAATATAAACAATTGTAGTAAACAACAAAAAGAAATGAATTGAGACCAACAAATAAAGATGATTTTAAGGAAATTCCGAAGAACTCATGTCTTAGATTTCAGTGAATATGATTTTAGCCTATAATTGTATAATATAGCTAAAGGCATTTTATACATGATGTACAAGGAAATTAAGTGAATTTCCTAAAGTGATGTATTCAATATTAGGAATGGAGAGAATTAAGATATTAGGATATGAATTTAAGACTGGCCCCTAGCCCAGACTTAAAACTGTCGTATATTGCTCTATTCCTGTGTAATCTTAGTAATATCAATAGCTTCAATATTTTTAGATTCCTTTGAATCCTAAATATATTTAATCCAATTTAAGAGTTCAGAAGGCTGAAGCTGAGTGAGTTTCACAGAAGAGCAACAGCTGAGCTGGGTATACCATCTAGGTTTTCATATTCCAAAAATTTTGTGTAAGATGCTAAAAATAACAGCCACCCTATTTATGTTATGTAAGTATTTGAGGATAGGCTGTGTGATCAGATTTTTGAAATAAGGCAAATATCCCTGTGAGATTTTATTATTTATTCTGTTTTAAGAGAAGAGGCTGAACTATAGATGGCTGCAGGGGTAAAGGGGGATCTTCTATCTGAACCTGAGCCAGCCCTGCTAAACTTCAGTTATTTTGCATGAAATTACTAATTCTACTCACCCAGCCACCTGATCCAAGTGTGTTTCTAATTAACCAGAGACATGCTTTTGGCAGTGCAAACAATCTGACATACATAACTTAACTGCAGGACTCATACAGGATACTTTTGCTCTCAGCCGTCTGCAACTCCTCTGATTAGTTTCTTTTCTGTTTCAGAGGATTGGCTTTTGGAACTTAATGGGTCTGGATAGGTAAGAATCTCTTTTCCTCTGAGTTTTATTCCTGTTTGTTGAATAGTTTTAATCTAGAAACGTAGAGTAATGCCTCATTGTATATACAGAAAAGATAAGAATCCTAAATTTAGTATTTATCAGGCCCTCCTCCAGGGGATCTTTATGTCCTAGGGATTGAACCTACATCTTCTAAGTTTTCTGCATTGGCAAGCAGGTTCTTTACCACTCGAGCCACCTGAGAAGTCCATAAGACACTCAAGTGCCCTAAATTCTATGTCCACTTGTAGGTATGGGGTGAACCTCCTTTCTCTTTCACTTCATTGCTTTCTGGAATGACTTCCATTGGCCTTGGGTACCATCTCTGCCTTCTTTCCTTACTTCTCATATCTTTCTGTAGTTTCTTTGGAAAAAAAAATGTCTGTATATGTTTAGTTTAGCTCTTTCCTCCTTCCTTTTGAAAATAATTGCAGAGATGGTGTGTCCTGGCCTGCTCCCATGATGTGGGAGTCAGAAGGACAGGATATGTTCACATGCCATACTCTGCTGGGTAAATCTGTATAATTCAAGTGATAAGCTATTTGACCAAAGGTTCAGAGCTTTGTCTCCAATCAGATGTAACAGTAATAAAAATGGTACCATGATCTTCAATTTTTGAGGAGATATGCCCTGTTTCTTCTGTCTGCTCTCTCTTTCTCCACATTCTTTCTTTTCCTGTCTCTCTTTCTCTCCCTCTCCATCTGACTCCCATCACTGTCTTCTTTCTCTCAGGCTTTTCTTTCTATCCCTGCCTCTCTCCTTTCCTTTCTGTCTCTCTCTTTTCTTCTTTCTCAATTATGAACCTGGGAAGAGAATAAGAGGGATATTTATGAGTTGACCAAAAAAGTTCATTCAAAAACTCAAACTTGTTTCCAACCCAATATTAACTTTACATAACAGTTATAATAATGCCCAGAATATCTAATAACCAGTCAGTACCTTTATTAGAAAAGAAGCTAGAGGACGGTTGGGTATATGCCTGAACAGTATATCTTGGCTGAATATAGACACCCTAAAATGACAAGACAAACTTAGAAGTTTCCTGTAAACAGAAAAGAACCTATTTGTTCATTTAAACATAAGAAGCCTTCATTTTATAGAATTATTAACATCTCATTTTAATCAATATCTTTGAGTGATAACAGACATTTTTCCTAATCATACTGTGTTGTTTATAAATGGTATCCACCCATCTGTGGACTTCATGTCCACCCACTCAGTAAGCATTTATTGATCACCTACTGTATGCCAGGTAGTGCTAATCTAGACCTTAGGGACATTGAGATGCACAAATCATAGTTCTTGTCTTCAGGAAACATGATAAAATGAGTTAAGTGGATCAAGTCTTATTTTTGTTAATAAGGACATTCAAATTTTCATTAGTTGTCTTACAACAATCCAAATATATTCCTAGTTTAACAAGAACACATGAACAAATTCAGAAGTCTCATTTTAAAATTGATGTTACTCTAAAGAATAATGCTTGTTGTGTCAGAGCTTAAATTTTTCATTATTATGGAAAATGTGATGTATTTCTTCTGTTGGTACAAGGCAAGTCTATTTTCTCCAAAATGTATTCTTATCCTATAGTTCAAAAATTTCTTGACATAGAGATGTTTGTAATAGTATTTTGTAACTCTTGTCTCTGTTTCATCTATAATTTCTATCCCTCCTCCCTATGATTTTTATTTATTTACTGCTTTTTGGTGATCAGTCTTTTTTTTTCATTCTCTTGCCTAGATTATGCATCTTTCCAAAGACAGTGTTGTTGGTAAACTGTTTTTATTGGCCTTTTTACTCACTTCTGGGCTTTTAAAATTTATTTTTCTACATAGTTTATTTTTGTGCATGTTCCATGTACGCTCAAAATGTTTATGCACTGTATGACTTTTTTGTGTAAGGAGTAGTTATATATGTGTGTGTATACACATATACATATATTCATAGATACACATACATATATAAATTTAAACTTATGAACTGTTATTTTTTCACCTTTCCAATATTTACTTAGTTTTACTTTTTGATGTGGTCACTTCTTAAATAGTACATTGAAATGTCTAATTACAGCAGTTGATTTTTCTCCTCCCAGATAATCCTGTAAATTATTGCTTTAATATATAAACTATACTGTAAATGGATATATTTGCAAATGTGACATATCCTCTTGATATTTTTCCCAGTGCATATTATTTCTCAATAATTTATGGTTCCTTCACCTTTTATTCTATTGTCCATAATATTGAAGTTGTTACTTTAGTGATTTTATTTGATTAGTATTTATATTTTTTCAGCTTTTCAAATAGTTTTCTATCTTTTCTTTTAAATACTTCTCTTTGGGGATTACATATTGCTAAATCTTTCATACTTTGTTTATGTGTCACTTTTTTCATTGTGTTAAATTTATTTACATTTGTAGTTATAACTTCAATTAATGAACTATATTATTAAAAATAATTTCTATATTAATACTATTAATATGCTTCTTATATAAATATATACTTTAATTATATTGTCTCTGCTCCTTTGTCAACATTCAATTGACTACATTTTGAGGTTCCTTATTTGATTCAAGTTGGCTGTTACTTATTCTTTCACCAGTATCACAATGTTTTGATTACTGCTGATTTATGATATGGCTTGAATTGGGTAATTCCAGTAAAATGATTTTGTTTCTCTTCTTCAGTATGAGTTGCCTACACTGGGTCTTTTGTTTCCTCATCTAAGAGAATTAACTTGTCAATATCCACAAAATAATGTGCTTGATTTTTATTGTGATTGCTCTGAAACTATTACTCAGCTTAAGAAGAACCGACATCATGCCCCTGTTGAAGCTTCTATCCATGAACATGGAATATTTCTCCGTTTATCTTGTTCTTCATATGGATCCTATACATATTTTGTTAGAATTATACTTAAGTAACTTGTTTTGAGAGTGCTAAGGTAAAGGTCTAAGGCGATCTATATGTATTTCTTGAATGAAGGAAGGAATGAAAGTCTAATCAAGGTCTTTTCCAGTACAAGGTAATGAAGTGAAATATTTAGTGTCTAATATATTATTGCTGCTTCCCAGATGGCTCAGATGGTAAAGTGTCTGTCTGCAATGCGAGAGACCTGAGTTTGATCCCTGGGTCAGAAAGATCCCCTGGAGAAGGAAATGGCAACCCACTTCAGTACTCTGGAAAATTCCACAGATGGAGGAGCCTGGTAGGCTAGAGTCCATGGGGTCCATGGGGACTGTATATTGTCACCCTGCTTATTTAACTTATATGCAGAGTATATCATGAGAAATGCTGGGCTGGATGAAAAACAAGCTAGAATCAAGATTGCTGGGAGAAATATCAATAACCTCAGATATGCAGATGACACCACCCTTATGGGAAGAAAGTGAAGAAGAACTAGAGCCTCTTGATGAAAGTGAAAGAGGAGAGTGAAAAAGCTGGCTTAAAACTCAACATTCAGACAATGAAGATCATGGCATCTGGTCCCATCACTTCATGGCAAATAGATGGAGGAACAGTGGAAACAGTGATAGAATTTATTTTTGTGGGGGCTCCAGAATCACTGCAGATGGTGACTGCAGCCATGAAATTAAAAGGCACTTATTCCTTGGATGAAAAGTTATGATCAACCTAGACAGCATATAAAAAAGCAGAGACATTACTTTGCCAACAAAGGTCCATCTAGTCAAAGGCTATGGGTTTTCCTGTAGTCATGTATGGATGTGAGAGTTGGATTGTGAAGAAAGCTGAGTGCTGAAGAATTGATGCTTCTGCTGAACTGTGGTGTTGGAGAAGACTCTTGAGAGTCCCTTGGGCTGTAAGGAGATCCAACCAGTCCATTCTAAAGGAGATCAGCCCTGGGTGCTCATTGGAAGGACTGATGCTGAAACTGAAACTCCAATACTTTGACCCCCTGATGCAAAGAACCAACTCATTGGAAAAGACCCTGATGCTGGGAAGATTGAACGTGGGAGAAGGGGCAGACAGAAGATGAGATGGTTGGATGGCATCACCGACTCAATGGACGTGAGTTTGAGTAAACTCTGAGAGTTGGTGATGGACAGGGAGGCCTGGTGTGCCTCTGTCCACTGGGGTTGCAAAGAGTCAGACACAACTGAGTGACTGAACTGAACTGAATATATTATTTTTCCTTCAGGCCAAACATTTATTTTCCTATTTTATACTTTAAACAAGGGCTTTATTACATTGGAAAAGACCCTGATGCTGGGAAGATTGAACGTGGGAGAAGGGGCAGACAGAAGATGAGATGGTTGGATGGCATCACCGACTCAATGGACGTGAATTTGAGTAAACTCTGAGAGTTGGTGATGGACAGGGAGGCCTGGTGTGCCTCTGTCCACTGGGGTTGCAAAGAGTCAGACACAACTGAGTGACTGAACTGAACTGAATATATTATTTTTCCTTCAGGCCAAACATTTATTTTCCTATTTTATACTTTAAACAAGGGCTTTATTTAAAGGATATTTCTTTTTACCCTTATATCACAAATAGAAAATTGAATTTGGCAAGATTCATAACTTGTACTGGGATTCACAGCAAATATGGGCTAGGCCTGCTGTTTAAATTATGTTGTGTAATATCAAAATCTGTGTTATTTTTATTTTATAATAAGATATACATACCTTACAGAGAAAAGGCAAACTTGAGGAATATCTTAAATTGAAAATTGCATGGTTTTGCACTAATGTTAAACAGATGTTGAAAGACACAAAAGAATTGTTCTATATTCAGATGAACCATCAACTGGTTTAAACTATGAACTCCTGTTTAAATTACTGAAAAATCTAAACATTTTAGCTTATTAGTGTTAGAAAACTATCATAATTAGCACATAATCGGTAGAATTTCTTGAAAGTTTAGAGTGATTTGAGAGTACTTCTATGCTTTGTGTAGTTTAGATGTACTGCTAATTATTTAATAGAACAGAAATCAATAATCTGTAAAAATGGATTCTCAACTAAGTGCAAATGTGCTTTGCTTTTTATTTACCCTATTTTTGCTACTGATGAGGATGAAGATTAAATTTGTTGCTGATAAAGGAATGTAAAATATGTATAATGTTGACTAGAAATTCTACTTCTACAAGTAAAATCGTCAATGTTTAATGAGAAGGAATGAATCAATATATAAGTACCATTTTTTGCTGTTTCTTCTATTTATCTTTTAACTTAAAATGCATCCTCATCACTAACTGTAAGAGGTTTATTAAAAATAAAAAGTAAAAAATAATGTGATTTCTCTGTGGCTCAGGAATTTACATACTACATATGTTTGTATTAGATATAATACACATTTTTATGTATTAGCTATGATTATTTTCATTTACTCCTCAATTTGAAGGAGTTTTGTTGGTTTCTTGTTTGCTTAGTCTAGCTTAATGATGCCATGTCATCTTTCACTGTTATAAAAGAAAAATAAAAAGAGAAAAAAATATTTTTTTCTCCTGCAGTTTTATTATGGGAAAAGATGATATGAGGAGGATGTATAGCTCTGATAAAGTAGAAATACATATTTTAAAAGATATTTCCAACTGAAGCATTTTGGATGAACACCCCACACAGACTTTAGGGTGATATTTATAGATAATGGCAACATCGAGTCTGTAATACTTATTTTCAGGAGGATATAGGAAGACTTCAATTAGAGCAAGATACAGAGTGTCACCTGTGTTGGAAGTTGCCTCAGGTCAGCTATAAATACATGGCAATCAATACTAGTTAGATGGAATTCTTACCTGTAACTAGCTTAGGATGTGCAGCAGCAACTCTCTATCTGATGTGTAGCAGGAATAATTGTGCAGACTGAATTCTCGGAGTAGATCATATTATCTCACCGACTCAGGACAATGGTCTTTCTAGGGCTGGAGGAGCTGTGATCACAAATCACTGAAGAAGCCAAATCACTAAAATAGCATCAATATAATAAAGAAGCAGCCCAAAAAACCAATGTACAACCTTACTCTATGGAGAAAACAGTTGTTAAAATTTACATCGAAGCCATCTGATACTGTACAATCAATAATAGAAGATTTCCTCCCAAATTTTGTGTATCAGGGTCAGCCTCAGAAATCTAATAGAGTAGCTTGCCAGTGATTTAAGCTGGAAGGCTCTGTTTCCATGGGCTTTTGCACAGAGAATTGAATTTATGGACTCTTCACGCAGCAGTGGCTATTACATGCAAGGTGCCAATGACTACTTGATTATCTCGGAAGGACCTCAAAGCTAGTTGGGCATGAAATAGAGGACCTCTTCAAATGAAAGGGATCAGAATATTCAACACAGTTTATAAAGTGTGACAATTCTATTATGTAAGTTTGAACAGCAGCCACTGTTGGGAAAAAAAAAAAAAATCCATGAGAATATCCAAGAGAAAAATAGCTTGGCAAAGCTAGTGACCATGAAAAAAATATAGGCTTCATTACTAGGGGGAGAATAATTTGTGGAGATTTTCTATCTTGGAAACTTGAACTATTCTTCATAGAATACGAAACTAGTCCCCAGTAAATGTGAAACTATTATAGCATAGATAATATTTGTAATAACTGGCTCTAGATTTAACATAGAAAAACTTCTTGAAGATTGTCTTTGGAATTATTGATAATATCTAGGCAACTTTACTTTTTCTGATAAATAGGAATCATGTATAGCTGTGCGCAAGAACAAAGAACAGGTCGGTAATCCATCCTTTCCTAAGGGAAGAGGAACTTTTTTTAATATGCATTTAATCTTAGAACAGTATTAAATTTGCAGAATTATTGTGAAAACTGTGAAAGAATTCCCACTTGACCCACACTCTCAGTTTCTCTTATTATGAACATACTCCATTTGTGATACATTTGTCACCGTTAATGAACAATGAATTATTACATTATTATTAGTTAACATTTGTACTTTATTCAGATTTCTTTAATTATTACCTAAAGACCTTTTTTGCTTCTAGGATCCTATTCAAGATATCTAATTATATCAATTTGTCATGTCCCTCTTGGTTGTAACAGTTTCTCAGACTTTTCTTGTTTTTGGTGACCTTGAGAATTTTGCAGAGTGCTGGTCAGATATTTTGTAAAATATCCTTCAACTGAGATTTGTCTGGTATTTTCTCATGGTTAGATTGGTGTGATATATTTTAAAGAGGAAAACCATAGCGGCAAAGTGCCATCTTCCTTACATCCTATCAAGGGTATATACTATTGATGACTTATTGTTGATCTTAAACATCACCCAACTTTAGGTAGTGTTGCCAGTTTTACCCACTATAAACTTAGACCTTTTTTTCCTCCCTATCTGATTGGGTTTGACTCCGGGGTTGGGAAGATCCCCTGGAGAAGGAAATTGCAACCCTCTCCAGTATTCTTGCCTGGGAATCCCATGAAGAGAGGAGGCTGGCAGGCTACAGTCCATGGAGTCACAGAGTAGGACATGACTTAGCGACTAAACAACAACAAATTTGTTTTGTATTCTCTGAAGAAAATCATTGTTAATAGCTTACATTTAAGGAGTGCGGTTATGCCCTATTTCCTTAAAATCAGAGCACTTACATCAATTATTTGGAATTCCTTTGCATTGGAGATTTGTCTTTTTTTCTCCTTTTAATTTACTTGATCTATCATTTATTTATAACTAATGGATTAATGAATATCTATGCTCTATTTGGGTTATAATTCAACATGATTTTACTTATTTTGTTGCTGAAATCATTCCAGCTTTGGCCATAGAGAGCTGTTTCAGATGGCTTTCATACTCCTTTGACATATTTCCACCTTTGTTCTATTTTGAATTTGTTTGTTTGCTTTTAGTACTTACTTTCTGGCACTACAAAATTTTGATGTTAGTTGAGCTCTTTGAATCTGGGATATCACTATGTCCATGACTTCGCAGATGACAGAGGGAAATATACATCATGTATATGTATATTCACTTACCTACAAATATTTTTTATGTAACCATATGTATCCATTTAAATTAAATGCCAATTCCTATTGAAATAGGACTTTTTTTGTTTAGCATCCAGGATTGTATGATGATGTTTGAAAACTGCACGTCTTTTTTGACACTTTAATAAATTTGTTTTACATAATCTTGCATTGGTCTGTAATTTTGTTAAAATAAAACTATCTTCTCACTGAACTGTAACCACACTTATTTTAAGTTAAATTTTCAGTTTTATTTGCTAGAATTCTGGGTTTGAGGATATAATCTCCAAACTCTGATGGTCTGAGATTTCTGAGGTCTCTTCTTTCAGGAATGACAGATTGTTAGAGAACTTATTTATACTTTTCCAGCCCAGAGAATACTGAGTTTTCCCCTAGAAATGATTGTTTATGTTTTCCCTCTCAATTTTGCAGAGTTCCTATAAATATGTGTCTTTCAAAATGCTTAAATATTAAATCACCTGAAAGCTTTAACCAAAAGTATTAATATGATCTCTCTACTCTAGACTAAATTCAGTTTGAGTGGAATGAGGCTGTGGAAATATTTATTTTTAAATCTCCCAGATGATTATATTATAGGGCCAGTAATGGCAGTAGCATTGATATAGATGACTTCTAAGATCCTTTGGTCCTGAAATGCTGCAAATCTATTATTTTCAATGATATGATTGTCTGGATCAGTTGGTGTTTCATTCTCTGTACAATGTAATACATGCAAAATAGCTGCAGCTTTAAAAGTTATTTGGTGCTTAAGCCGTCAAGTTAAAGAGAGTTTGCTTTATGTTTGCTATAGACCTATTATCCTGGTACCATATAAACCCAATTTTATACAATGGGGCTTGTGGCCATTTGAGAAAATGAAATTGAAGTAGGCCAATGTGAAACAGTTATTCCAGAATTCAAAGTTCAAGTCCACTGTGGGTGATTTGAACTGCTTCCCTGTATTGGCCAATTGCACACTCTTTGTTGACCTACTTTGAGATAGAAAGATTCAGCTCTTAAAAAGCAGAAAAGTACTATTCCTTCACCTTCTAAGTAGGATTGTACCCAAAGCAAAATAACAGGGTGGGCTGTTCTCAGAGATCTTCAGGGAAGACTTCACAGAACGCTAATAATACATTCAGGTATTGAGTGAGGCCCAAGGCCAGGAAACAGTGAAATCTAACGACTGAAAGTATTAAACTAGAAACTTAAGATACCTGGATTTTAGCTCTGAGACTCTGTAAAAGAGGTTTTGATACGAGGGAAGTCATAACATTTCTGTGTGCTTTGGTTTCTGCATCTGTAAAACAAGGACAATTCATCTTCTTCGTTAGAATGATGAACAGACGCATGGAGAAATCTGTATGAAAACACTTGAGATGCTATAGTGAAAAAGTCACCTACACTGTACCAAGTACCAAGTGTTCTTGCTCTTCTATCTGATTCAAATATCTTTTGTAATCTAAATAAATTGCCTCCTGAACAGTGTTTAGGAAAATTAGAAACCTAGTTTATGCTTGCTTGCTGAATCGCTTCAGACGTGTCTGAATCTGTGTGAACCTATGAACTGCAATCTGCCAGGTTCCTCTGTCCATGGGATTTTCCACCCAAGAATACTGGAGTGGGTTCCCTAGGTCCTCCTCCAGGGGATATTTCTAACTCAGGGATTGAACGCATATCTCTTACGTCTAATCTGCATTGCCAGGAGGACTCTTTACCACTAGTGCTATTTGGAGACACTTAGCTTACAACAGGGGAAGGCAATGGCACCCCCCTCCAGTACCCTTGCCTGGAAAATCCCATGGACGGAGGAGCCTGGAAGGCTGCAGTCCATGGGGTCGCTGAGGGTTGGACACAACTGAGCGACTTCACTTTCACTCTTCACTTTCATGCATTGGAGAAGGAAATGGCAACCCACTCCAGTGTTCTTGCCCGGAGAATCCCAGGGACGGGGGAGCTCTGGTGGGCTGCCGTCTATGGGGTCGCACAGAGTTGGACACAACTGAAGTGACTTAGCAGCAGCAGCAGCTTACAACAGCTTATTTGCAAAGAAGTCCTTCCCAATGTTTTGGCCTAATGTTTTTCTTCCTAATGCCAATCATCTTTGTGTAGTCATATATATATAAATGATATATATTTATATAATGTTTATATGTATATTATATATAGTAGGTATGATATTATACATTTATATATATATATATACATATATATGTGTATATATATATTACTGAAAATCCCTCAGTCGTGTCCAACTCTTTGGGACCCCATGGACTATACAGCCCATGGAATTCTACAGGCCAGAATATTGGAGTGGGTAGCCTTTCCCTTCTCCAGAGGGTCTTCCTGACTCAGGAATTGAACCAGAGTCTCCTGCATTGCAGGCAGATTCTTTACCAACTGAACTATCAGGGAAGCCCCTGAAGCCCATATATATACTATTATATGTATATTGTATATATAATATTATACATTTAAAATGCATATACATATAATTTTTTTTTCTGCATGTTAAGTCAAGTTATGAATTCCTCAAGGTGACTCTATAAAGATGTTTATGGGTCTTTATTCCCCAGGAGTAAACAGAGCCTCCTACTGTTGATTTACCCAGTTTGAAAGAGTGACAATTTTAATCGTTTTATCAGCTTTTGCCCTTCCAACTCTGAAATTCTGTGATTCTAGTGGGGTATGTGAAAATTCTAAGTGGATTTAGCTTCCACATTATAAAGATCTCTGGCCCAATCACACACTAAATAAGGTAGGTTGGAGAAAATTATATTAAGAATCTTTATTTTGGATTTTGATGACGAGTTGTTTAGTTGGATGGGTTTCTCTATTAGCTCCTCTGAAGAGCTTCATTTAGTGGAGAATGAGGTAAGCTGACAATTTATGTACAGTGCTGCTGGGCTCCAAAAATAAACATCTTAATTATTTTTTTAGCTACACATTTTTACAGCTTCTCTAAAGGTGGTTCTTGACTCAGAACATTTGAATGCTATTTCTCTGTAGGTGAAGATGGTGACATACAGATGGAACTCATTACCTGCAGTGCCATGCACAACTCAAGAGAGTTCAGTGAAGGGCAGGAAAAGCAGTTGCCTTTTTGCGCCAATCACCTTGTACCCAGACAGCCTAAGGGTGGTTTTGTGTGCAAAAGTGGGTTCAACAGACTTGAATCCAAAGGAAGGATTAGACTGTAGTTATTACATCAAAAAATAATAAAAAAGTGTTGAGAAGATATGGATATCTGAACACTCATACAATATAGAGAAAGAATCTCGGTGTCCCATATCTGAAAAGAAACAAGATTTTTCTTTGACAGTGAACAATAGATTTATTTTTAGAGAGAAACTGTGAAACAAACTATAACTTGCGCTTTCATTTAGTACTTTTGAAAGTGTTAAACTAGTGTCAGGTACTTTTCTATTTGACACCTGATACTTTCTACAAGTTCTATCTTCCTACCAAAATGCACCCAGCTTTTTCAACCATAATTATCTCAAATCCATCTTCCATCACCACCCATTCCTCACCATATAGAGCTGTTGATACTAGATGAAAATGGACTCAACTCATTTTCTCTGAGACATATTAGAATGTGAAATGCTAATCAAAAGGGAAGGAGGAGGATTTTTGAAAACATCACCCCGGTGTTTAGCTAGACTTGGGTCATGATTGAGACTTCAGTTCTAAGTCACAAAGGACAGCAGTGGAGGGAATGGAAGCGCCTCTCTCAGGGACTTTCCCTTCATGCCTGGATACGCTGCAGAGTGACTTAGAATGAGGCTGAGGAGCGACACATCGGTCATACCTTACCTTACCACTTACCACCCTTCTAACTTTGGAAAGGCCACTTGATCACACAGAGTATTAACCCAGAGGTCTAGCATATGAATTGACAAAATCAGGTTATATGTATACTCTGTAGAAAGTAGACACTCAATATAGTAATTATCATGTTATTATAGTGTTGATATCCATTATCCAAAGTATCAATAACACAGAGTTTTAAATCAATTGCTCCATGCCTGAAGCCACACTGTCAAATAATCAAACCCCTGGTTTTGATCTTTGACCCTTGTGCCACTTAATACCTTGGTCCTCCCAATAACTTCCTCACACTGTCAATCTATTTCAAATCCCTGAAACACATCCTGAAAGAACAATATTTTTAAACTCTATAAAAGATAATCATTTAAAATGTACCCATTATATCCCTGTGGGGTAAACAAACATAGCTTTTCTGGTGTACTGAAGCTGTGCCACTGGAGTGCTCCATCCAGTTGACTGGCATTCACTCATTACTCTCACTCCTATAGCTAATTCGGCCATGATATCCAGCTGATTTCTCCTACCAAATTTCTCTTACACCCATTACTTTTTCCCTCCCTTCTGCCACCATGCTAGTCCTTGCTGCCACCATCTCTCATGGCTTTCGAATACTACAGTCCCTCCTAGCGGGTCTCCAGGCTTTCACTCCAGCCACTCCCTTCACACTCCCCAGATCTTTCAGGGACAATTTCCTTTGCTCTCAGGATGAATGACAAAGTTCCAGGGCAGCCTGAATGCGCTGTGTGATGGCCTGCCTTCTAGCCTCATCTCACGCCATGTTTCCTTCTTGTCACTCCAGTCCCTTTGTGTTTATCTCAGTCCTTTCTGCAATGTTGTCAGAAGAAATTTCTTTCTTCCTGAAATGACCTTCCTTCTCCTTCCCCATCATCACAGTTAATGTCAGCTCACTGGAATTTAGTTTAAATAACATTTCCTTAAGAAAGCTCCCCCTGATTTTCCAGACTTGCCAGATTAGTCAGGTCTACAGTGATATATTCCCAGGGTTTCTGACCTTGTCATAGCATTTACCGCTATGATTATTTAATGATTAATTTTGTAATTAGTTATTTCATCATGATCTCTGCTGCTAGAATTTAGCTTCAAGAGGTCAGGGACAAGTTAACTTTCCTTTGGTATCTATGCTTGTAAAATGTTGTAACAGTAGCCTCTACTGAGGGAATAAGTAGATGACACAGGAAAAGCAATGAGTAAGGGTGACTTGTACACTGTATTCTCACTAAAACAACATTAGCATAACTATTATGTTGTGTGCTGGAGGTGAGAAAGAGAGAAGGAACCCTAGGACTGAGACAATAGTGCCTAGTTTTAGTTTGTTTTTTTTTTTTACTGACAGTGATGCCTTAACAAGAGGTGGTCTCAGAAGAAAAGGCTGTCTTGCCAGACCTGAGGTGGGCTTACTTTTAACACAAATTAGCAGTCTGTGTGTAGAATTGAAGTAGAACATCAGAAAAGAACAAACAAGGTGGGTGGTTGTCGTATTTATACATCCAGAATATCGAAGTAGAGCAATTTTAAGTCTTCAAACGGAGGTTTGAATATCAGACCCATGAGGTATCAGCAGACCTGAGTATGCACTGGTCTTGTCTATGGAAAATGATCATCGCCAATAGTGTTAGCCGTACAGTCGTGTCTAACTTTGCGACCCCTTAGACTGTAGACCTCCAGTTTCCTCTGTCCATGAAATTATCCAGGCAAGAATACTGGAGTGGGGGGTGGGACAGAGAGGGTTGGTTAAATATGCCAAAATCCTATGCTAAAACATTTATTCTAAAGTTAACTCAGGTGCTAAAGAGTTTTACTCTTTTCCTGAAAAAAACTTTATAGTTGACATTTTCTCTGTTGATGGTAAACTGCCTACAGAGAAAGCTTTTTGCTTTCTCTCAAATATTGGTCAAGAAGAATGCAGTGAGTGAAATGCAAAGGGACAAATCACTATAGAGACATTAACCTCACTGTTTGCCCTTAACGAAAGGCAAATTTTGTGTGATTAAAAAGAGGCAGCTAACTGTAGTTTTTCTACTCAAGTTTCTCCTTTGCCTAGGCCATTAAAAATTTTAAAAAAGTCAGCAGAAGCAGAGAAAAAATGCTGTAAATATTTCTGATACTCTAAAAATGTTTCTAAACATCCCCACTTTATGATTTTTCAGTGTCGACAAAGGTAGAAGAAAACCAGCGTGTTCTGAACACCAGTTATGTGCCTGATCCTGTAATAGGTACTTTCTTTATAGTTTTCTTCTTTGTCCTATTTTAATCTTTAAACTACTCTGAAAGAAATATGTTATTGTTTCCAATTTACAGTGTTTTTTAAAAAAGTAATTTGCTAAGTCTAATAATAGATGTATCTGGCATTTGGAAACAAGTTCACTCAGCTTCAAAAACTGTGTTCTGAAATGTATTTTTTCCCAAAGGTAATAAAAAATCTCTTAAAGTTTCTTCCAATTCTAAAATTCTAAAAATATATTTAAATCATGGCATTAACAATCTTCCTTCTAGCAAAATTTTAACATGGTTAAATGCAACTCTGCACATATTCCTTGCCTGCACCTGAAAAGCTAAAAGTGGATTGAGAAAGCCATAAAAATGCTGACTGGACTTACTTTATATTCATGATTACAATCCTCAAAGGGGCTTCGGTCCTGCTAGGCAATCCTCTCTGTTTCCTGGGTAGATTCACTCTGTCACTCAACTCTTTCTCATCTGCTCCTCTTTCCTCCAGCCTCTACAACCTTTTGTCCTTCCTCACTCTCAGTTACTAACCGTGCTTTTTTCTTTTTTTTAAAAAATAGAGAAGTTGGAAAATCAGATATTTCTATTTACATGTCTACCAACGTATCTGTACATATATATTTTGTCTTTCCTCATGTTACAAGAGATGGGCTGACTGCCACGATCTCATGATAGCACCTCCATTTACGTACCAGATATCAACATTGCATTCATTTAAAGAATTTTCTCCTTAAATAGTTCCTTTTCTCCATCATTATCACTTTTTTCTGTATCTATTGGAAAATTCCAAAGAGTATATGTTTGTTTATGTATGTATATGGATTGAACCACCTGTGAAGCCCCAGAGTGCCTTTAGCTTAAAATAATTCTCTTGCAAATGTGGCACAAATTGGGGAGGCCTATTCTGAACCCCTATAGTGTCAAATACATATCTCAAAACTGAACATATCCCCCAAAGAAATCTTGATTTTTGCCCCCTGCACACCTAATATTGTCTTCTGTGTTACTTCCATTTCTATAAATGCTAAAAGTAGAAAATGGGAGAAAAGTGTGACTTGAAGTTATCATGAAGTGAAGTGAGGTGAAGTCGCTTAGTTGTGTCTGACTCTTGCAACTCCATGGGCTGTAGCCTGTCAGGCTCCTCCATCCATGGGATTTTCCAGGCAAGAATACTGGAATGGTTGCCATTTCCTTCTCCAGGGGATCTTCCTAACCCAGAGATTGAACCTGGGTCTCCCACATTGCAGGCAGATTCTTTACTGTCTAAGCCACCAAGTTATCATGTGTGTGTGTGTGTCTGTTAGATGTTCAGTTGTGTCCAACTCTTTGCGACCCCATGGACTGTAGCCAGCCAGGCTCCTCTGTCCTTGGAGTTCTCCAGGCAAGAATACTGGAGTGGCTTGCCATCCCCTTCTCCCCCAACTTATCACAGACCCACCTCTTTTTCTCTTTCTGTGAAATCTCTGGGCTCTCCCTTGGAAATAAATCTGAAATCTGACCAGGACTCATCAACTTCACACAAAAATCAAAGGAAGCCACAATCATTTGCTTTACTTCCCCATTTCCCCCCATGTTGATCATCACAAAGGAATCTGAGCTCCTCTTCTTGTTCATAATAGTCTCTAGAAAGTAGGAACAAGTCTTTACATTTAAGTGACCGCTTTACATCCAGGTCCTAGTAGATCCAGGCCCCCAATTCTTTTATCTTATTTCCCACTTCTCTTTCTAAAGTCTGCAGTGCCAGTCACACTGGCCTCCTTTGTCACTTACCTTTCCTTTGGCCTGGAATGCAGTTTCCCAGAAATCCACAGGATGTCAGCCTCTTCGGGCATTCAGGCCATCTCGTCTCTGACTCCTCTCTGTATTAATACCCTCGTGTAGCATTCTTGTTCTGCACTGTTCCTTACCATGCTATATCGTTCTCTCACAGTACTTATCACTCTCTGAACTATAAATATGTGTTTACTAGTTTTCTTCTTATTTTCATTCACCTCACATCAGAATATAAGCTTCTTGAGACCAGGATAAAATTCAGTTTTACTACTAAAATCTCAGAACTTCAACCTCTGCATAGCATAGCATAGGTACTGGATAAATATTTGATTAGTATATAAATGCATCTCTTTTAGGGGGGGAAAAAACAAGCATGTAAGGGAATTGACTTCATTCAGGTTATTGCATTAGGGAGGCCAGAAAGTTAGTGTCTCAGCTATGTGGTTTTGCCTTAGACTTCTATAGGGAGGACTAGACACGATGGGTGGGGTGATTTACTGGTGGGGTTGTTTTGCAATCAGAAGATGTCTTAGTCAGTTAGCTGAACAGAAAATGTTTATCCCTGTGTCTAGCTAGTTTCAGAAGGATAAACAGTTGTAATGTCAACTAATCACTCAGGAGACAGAATCTAGGAGTTGGAAGTTCTACATCTGGCTTTTCAGATTCAGGTGAAATGGGAAAAGTTTGTATTTTGCCTTTTCACAGCTAAATAAGGGAGTCAACTGCAAGTTTGATGGGAGTCAAGAGAAAGGGTGGACAGTGAGTCTTATTAGGAAGTCTTATGGCATAGGGAATTTCTCTGTGGGAAGCATTTTCTGAGACACAATAGAGTGAGGTATTACTTAACCATCCCTGTCTTTCTGGAATCAGATGAAGTTCAATATTTTAATATTTTATCTTTTCTTTAAAATGTTTCTGACAAGATACTTTAATATTAGGACGTGTCAGTTATTTTATTTTGTTGTTTTCTTAGCTGTTATAAATTAAAAAAAATAGGGGGGGAAAAAACAAGCATGTAAGGGAATTGACTTCATTCAGGTTATTGCATTAGGGAGGCCAGAAAGTTAGTGTCTCAGCTATGTGGTTTTGCCTTAGACTTCTATAGGGAGGACTAGACACGATGGGTGGGGTGATTTACTGGTGGGGTTGTTTTGCAATCAGAAGATGTCTTAGTCAGTTAGCTGAACAGAAAATGTTTATCCCTGTGTCTAGCTAGTTTCAGAAGGATAAACAGTTGTAATGTCAACTAATCACTCAGGAGACAGAATCTAGGAGTTGGAAGTTCTACATCTGGCTTTTCAGATTCAGGTGAAATGGGAAAAGTTTGTATTTTGCCTTTTCACAGCTAAATAAGGGAGTCAACTGCAAGTTTGATGGGAGTCAAGAGAAAGGGTGGACAGTGAGTCTTATTAGGAAGTCTTATGGCATAGGGAATTTCTCTGTGGGAAGCATTTTCTGAGACACAATAGAGTGAGGTATTACTTAACCATCCCTGTCTTTCTGGAATCAGATGAAGTTCAATATTTTAATATTTTATCTTTTCTTTAAAATGTTTCTGACAAGATACTTTAATATTAGGACGTGTCAGTTATTTTATTTTGTTGTTTTCTTAGCTGTTATAAATTAAAAAAAATATATATATATAGGGCATGGAACATGCAAAATTGTAAACTTCTTTGAGTTTTATGACTTTTATATTTTTAGAATACTTCCATGTGCCAGAAACAACTTTGCTTACAACTAACAATTTGTATAACCTAAAGAACACTGTGAAAGACGGAGAGTAGGCAGAAATTGAGGCTCAAGGGGATTATATAAGTCCTCTGAGGCCACAGAACACTTAAATACTGGATGAAATCATGTTCCCTGTGATGATATATCTTATTATTTCTATCTGTAGTACATTTATCATTGGGAAGACAAAAAATAATAATATGTGTCTGATCCTTGATTTTATGGTATATTATTACAATTGCTCTTTTGTGTGTTAAAAATAGCTGTCACATATATGTACTATAACCTATTTGATCAAATAATATCAGTATTTTGAGACTGCCACACTTTTTAATATTATTTCCTCCCTCCTATTTTCCCCAACTTTCTACTCCTATCACTAAGGCAGGAAGAGTATTTCGGGTTTTGTAATAGGTGACTTTGAATATTTATGGTGCTCAATGTCATCCCACACATCCAATAAACAGTAGCTAAATATATCACTGCAGACATCTACAAGTATTTGGTCCTTGCTTGATTAAAGAGCATATGACTAAGATGAGAACTAATTGCTCTGCTGAACAACTTGTACTGTTCATAATCTGGAGCATTTCTCATACGGACATTCATTAAACTTCACCAACTTATTGAAAAGTTAGCACCATATACCAGTCAGAGTGGGGGAATAAACCCTGCATGATTCTAAATTATAATAGAGGGAAAAGGAAGTTAAGTTAGTGACTGCTTGGAGATCATTCTTGAGCCTCTGAAAATGAAGGAAGGAAGAAAGGAAGGAACGAACAAGGAAGGAAGAAAGGAAATGGTTTTTCCTCCCTTGTGTGTCTGGTATTCTTTTATTAGGGATCAGGTAGCCATCACCTTAAATCCTCCTCTTCAGAGACTTATGATGTTTTGGAACAATTATTTCCTTTTATGTCTGTCTATACCAGGTCTAAGTCTATCTAACCTCTATGATCATTGAGTTTAGGCAGCATGTGTTATGTTTTTGCTTTATCTCTGAAGGAAAAAAACAAGTTAAAAAAATGGGTTGGTTTCCTTTTGAATTCTTAAGTTATTTATTAATTTTTAACAATATTGTTAATTTTTTGAAAATTTTATTTGTTCATTCATTTATTTAAAAGCATTTGATGAACAATTATTATGTGACAAGCACTTTGAGTGTTCAGTCACTCAGTTATGTCTGACTCTTTGCAACCCCATGGACTGTAGCCTGCCAGGCTCCTCTGTCCATGGGATTTCTCTGGCAAGAATACTGGATTGGGTTGCCATTTCCTCCTCCAGGGGATCTTTCCAACCCAGGGATCAAACCCATGTCTCCTGCGTCTTGCATTGGTGGGGGGTTCTTTACCACTAGCATCACCTGGGAAGCCTGTGCTATGTGCTAAATATAAGGGGTCAATAAAGTAGATTGGTCTATGTTTTCATGTATTTACAATATAGAAGAGAATATAGATAAGGTATTAAAGTAATAAACAGGAAAAATGAAACCAAATAAAAATATGTTAATATAGTTTATGAGGACAGGTTAAGTTCCTTAGTCATGAGTGTATTTACTTACAAGAGCTTTTGGTACCTAGTAAGCATTTGATTAATGTTATCTAATTAATTTAAGCAAAATAGTAAGAAAATTATTAATGACTATAATTAACTTGTGAATATAATTTAAAATTCTGGACAAGGCAAGGATGATGTGAATAGAATAAACTAAATTAGAAGTGGACTCTAACACTATTATACCAATTCTGTATAAAGCAACAGACAGCTGTAGTTGTAGAAGAAGAAAAATAATTTTCCCTCTATGTTTCTAAGTTCGGTTGAGACAACACTGTAATAAAAAGCAGACTAATCTCAGGCAAAAAGCAAACAGAAGTTTAATAACATGTATGCCTTCCCTATACATAGGAGATATCCAGGAAAACTGAATAACTCCTGCAAATGACCCAGACCATCACATTAAATATCATCTCCAACTAAAAAAGATGTTGTGGATGGGAGAAGCCAGTGATGGGAGGTTATCAGACAAAGCACACTAAACAAGGGTATGGTAGTTATGCAGATTTAAACTCCTGCATTCTCCATTGATACATTTCTAGGGCATTAGTCATCCTCCTCTTTCTGGTACAGAGAGGGAGACACACTTACAATGGAGATTTCCCTCATAAATGTAAATTTCTCTTAAAAAAGGATACTGGTTTTCACATTTTCTCCTGTATTTGCAATTCTTTAAAAATAACCAGCTCAAGATAATCCTTGTGCTGAATAAGCATGTTTGGGGGTAGCAAAATCTTCTCCCCTTCTCCATCCTTTAGAGCACAAATCTTTAAGGCACTGTTTTCCTTAAAGAACACTTTTCTTTTCACTCAAACTTTTGAGGTTCTAAAATGAATGCTTATTTGGTATATAATGATCAAAATAACTTTTCTGAAGTACATTAGGAACTTCTGATTACCCCTTTTCCCCCTGAAGAGCCGAGGTAAAATGACCAGTAATGTAAGTGCTTGAAACAGAAAATGAATCCAGTATTAAATGTTTACTTAATACTCCATCACTCCATTTAAATGTACATTCCTGATATTTGCTAAAAATCACTTTGCTTAAAATAAGACCTTTTAATCTTGTATTGGAGAAGGCAATGGCAACCCACTCGAGTATTCTGCCTGGAAAATCCCATGGACGGTGGAACCTGGTAGGCTACAGTCCATGGGGTCGCAAAGAGTTGGACATGACTGAGCGACTTCACTTTCTAATCTTGTATATTGAGAGAAATTATTTATGTTTGTAGTAATATCTTTCAGGTAGTGATAATATTTTAATGATACTTGTTTAATGCCTAAACAATGTACAAACACTTTTTAAACCATCTGTGCACCAAATACTATCTCTTTTTACTCCACTGAATGACTATTCAAAGGTCCAAAAATACTATTGTATCACTTTCCTGCTACAATAAAGACATGCCCAGTTAATATAATATTAAAGAATTAACTTTATTCATATATATATGTAAGTTTTCTTCCTCAGGGACTTCTATTTTTAATTTTAATGAAATTCCAATCACCTCATACAGTCACATTTTAAGATAATCATCACTGTCCAAATATTGCTTCTCATGTGTGTTTGTGTATAATAGTTAGTCTGATTTATTTAAATGTGGTATAAGATAATAAACATATGCAAATAAAGCCTAGTGGGAATAGAATCAAAATTAGTGTTCCTGATTCAGAATGGCCCATTCAGAGACAAGTTTAGGTAAACTAAAAAGTGTGGAGAATTAACCTATATCATACTCTTTTTAGTACCTGTCCTTCTTCCCAAATGTTCAAAATAATTTCTTATTTTCACCACACTTTGCAACTAGGTTAAGGTTCATCCTGCTTTCATTCCTTCCCTAAATAAATAAACTCATGTGTTTTTCTCAACAGAAGAATTAATCACACTGAAAAATGAGTAAATGTAGTTGCTTCAGATAATAGAATTCTATCTAAGCCAGTATACATGGAGGGTTTTGTTTTTGTTTTTCTTTTGTTTTGCTTGATAATCATGTGTATTGAAGTATACTTTGCATACAATAAAATTTACAATTTAAAGTTTGTGATTCAGTGAATGACAGTAAATGAGATAATATATAGAAAACACCTAAGCTATTGTGTATCAGACAACAGTCTCTTAATAAGTCTAGCTACTCATCATCTCAAAGTCAACCCAGTTCCTATTTCTAACCACTATACTACAATATACATTAAGATCATGATGCATTTTTGCTTCATAATCTCCCTCTAATGCTTACTTCAAACTGTGGAAGAGATGGAAGTCAAATGCATTAATGGATGCATGCATGCTTAGCCACTCAATCATGTCCAACTCTTTGCGACCCCATGGACTGTAGCCTGCCATGGTCATCTGTCTGTGGAATTCTCCAGGTAAGAATACTGGAGTGGGTTGCCATGTCCTCCTCCAGGGAATCTTTCTGACCCAGGGATCGAACCCACATTTCCTATGTCTCCTGCATTTTAGGCAGATTCTTTCCCTGAGTCATCAGGGAAACCCATGTTAATGGATAACTAAATGGAAATCCCTTGTATGTTTCTATTCTCCATCTGAAAAATTTCCCCTCTTCCTTTGTTTTTCCAGCTTTTAATCTTTGTAACTATTTACGAAATTCCAGATTCCATATCTGTATCTTTCTGTATCTTTCTGTTCTGCTGTTGCAGGAAGGGTGACCCCTTCCAGGGCCCGAAAGTGGGCTTTTGTCTAACACTCAGAAATGAACTGTCCGAGGAGATACATGTGCTGACAAAGCAAGAGATTTTATTGGGAAGGGGTGCCTGGGTAGAGCACAGCAGGGTAAGGGAACCCAGGAGGACTGCTCTGCCATATGGCTTGCAGTCTCTGGTTTTTTGTTGATGGGATTAGTTTCTGGGTTGTCTTTAGCTAATAATTCTGACTCAGAGTCCTTCCTGGTGGTGTATGCATCATTCAGCCAAGATGGATACCAGTGAGAAGGATTCTGGGAGGTAGTCAGACACATAGCGACTCCTTTTGACCTTTCCTGAACTCTTCCTGTTGGTGATGGCTTATTAGTTCCGAGCTCCTTACCAGGACCTCCTGTCGTAAAACAACTCATGCAAATGGTTACTAGGGTGCCTGGCCAGGATGGGTGGTTTCAGTCAATGTGCTTCCCCTAATACTGCTATGCCCATGGTATGTCTTTTTCTCTAGAACACATCCCTTCACGTCATCCATGTCATGATACTGCTTCTACTACTTTGCCTTAAGTGAAATCTAGTTTCTCCCAAGGTAGTCTTTCTTGATACATTTCTTATTGATGTGGCTACTTAAGAACTGAATGATTGAAGGCTAGGTGAGGAATTCCAATCCATCAGACACCAATCTGCTGGTCCAGATGGACTGTATTTACCATAGTTTTTCCTGAGAAATGTGATATGCATACTTGCAAGAGAGTCTTGGATAAGCCACTTGGGCTAGTGGTGGGAGATTTCATGCCAGAGCAATGATTTCAAGACTTTTGGACTCTATTCTCATGTTTTATAATAATGCACATACTATTATAAAATTCTAGTTATAAGACATGCTCCATTTACTATCCTGGAATAAAGTCTATGGATAACATAAATAAACACTGAATTTCAAAAAATTTATATATGTTTCTTATCTAAAATATAAAGGCAAATAAAGAAATAATTGATAATGCAAATTACTCAGACATGATGAAATATAAAGATATAATGAAGTAGCTATAATATATAGATATATATGAAATATATACATGCATATTCATATGAATTATAATTCATATTCAGTTATAATTATTGAATATTAATTATAATTATTAAGTTATAATTATTAACTGTTGCTTTAAGAAAAGTTAAAAAAAAACCCTCAGAGACCATCTATATAAGAAGTATAGAAAAATACAGAAAAATATTGGTGTTAGGAAAAGTAAAAATAGACCAGGTTATGGCTTTGTTTTTTGGTTTGTTTTGTATTTGATGAAAGAAACAAAGAAATGACATTAATGGGCATTGGAATAAAATGCCAAGACAAACTACAGACTGTGGAGATTGGAGGCAATGAAGAAGAAAATATTCTCACAAATAAACTGGTCCTTAGATGTAAGTTACTGCAAAACACTTCTCTGTTTTATGACACAGACCAGAGCAGTCACAAGTATCACAGAAAACAAACCCGACAAATACAGTTGTATTGTTAAGAAATAGACTCAAAAAGGGATTCAAATGTGAAGCTTTATGTACAGTAGATTTAACCTATGATGCAGTCTAGAGGTGAGCAGTCCAGGGAAGATCAGATGGCTTGGCCAGTGACAACATGCCCCTTTCGAGGTGGTAGCAAGCAGTGTCACCCACTTCTTAACCACCAGCAAGTGGGGAAAGGACACCTAGGAAGTGAGGCTCCATTGCTAAGGAAAGATTCAAAACTATAGACATTAACTCTTTCTTAGGCTATTGACCAAACTTAGTTACAAGGACAAACCTAGATACAGAGGAGAGAGGGAATGTGACCATGTGACCACCTAAAATGCAGGTAGATCTATTACTCAAAGGAAGAAAAAGCAATTTTTAATGTAAAAATTCCCTATGAGGTGAAGTTGNCTGGCTTGGAGAATTTTGAGCATTACTTTACTAGCATGTGAGATGAGTGCAATTGTGCGGTAGTTTGAGCATTCTTTGGCATTGCCTTTCTTTGGAATTGGAATGAAAACTGACCTTTTCCAGTCCTGTGGCCACTGCTGAGTTTTCCAGATTTGCTGGCATATTGAGTGCAGCACTTTCACAGCATCATCTTTCAGGATTTGAAACAGCTCAACTGGAATTCCATCACCTCCACTAGCTTTGTTCGTAGTGATGCTTTCTAAGGCCCACTTGACTTCACATTCCAAGATGTCTGGCTCTAGATTAGTGATCACATCATCATGATTATCTGGGTTGTGACGATCTTTTTTGTGCAGTTCTTCTGTGTATTCTTGCCACCTCTTCTTAATATCTTCTGCTTCTGTTAGGTCCAGACCATTTCTGTCCTTTATCGAGCCCATCTTTGCATGAAATGTTCCCTTGGTATCTCTAATTTTCTTGAAGAGATCTCTAGTCTTTCCCCTTCTGTTCTTCTCCTCTATTTCTTTGCATTGATCACTGAAGAAGGCTTTCTTATCTCTTCTTGCTATTCTGTGGAACTCTGCATTCAGATGCTTATATCTTTCCTTTTCTCCTTTGTTTCTCGCCTCTCTTCTTTTCACAGCTATTTGTAAGACCTCCCCAGACAGCCATTTTGCTTTTTTGCATTTCTTTTCCATGAGGATGGTCTTGATCCCTGTCTCCTGTACAATGTCATGAACCTCATTCCATAGTTCATCAGGCACTCTATCTATCAGATCTAGACCCTTAAATCTATTTCTCACTTCCACTGTATAATCATAAGGGATTTCATTTAGGTCATACCTGAATGGTCTAGCGGTTTTCCCTACTTTCAGCCATGTTTACAAAAGTGTCTGCATCTCTGGGTTTTCTGTTTTTACAGTGGAAACTCGGAAATATCTGCCCTGCCCCTCTTATCTGCTGCAAACCTAGGCCTGCCGTATATAACTGATCCTTTTTTGAAAACCACATTTTCTTGACTATTGACAAACAGTGTGTCTGGAACCTGTAAACACAGCCCCTTATAGCTCAGCAATCTGGGCTTGTTTGTTATGCAGCATAACCTAGGCTGTCCTGACTACTGCATATTATATCTCCACTTACAGACAGTGAAACTAAGGTCCAGTTTGTTCACTAATATAGGAGAGACCAAGATAGTTCTTGCCAAGGGAGCCTGGAAACAGACCTCTGAGTTGGATAAGAGAAGCAGGCCAGGCTAGTCCTCAGCTCTGCTCAAGGTGAGTAGTTCATGGCTGCTGGTGGGTTGGAAGCTCACTGCCTAGTACACTCGTGGCAGCTCAAGCAATCAGCTCCTTCTGATCGTCAGAGAGCACCTGCACAGTGGAGCATGATTCAGCCCATGAAGTCACTCTTTTTTTTTTGTAATTAGATTTTATTTTTTAGAGCAATTTTACATTTATAGGACAACCGGACGAATAGTGCAGACGGTTTGCATGTCTCTCCTGCCAATTTCTCCTATTATTAACATCTTGCACTGCTGTGGTACATTTGTTGCAATTGATGAACCAGTATTGATTCCTAACTAAAGTCCACAGTTTACATTAGGGTTCACTCTTGCAAGATGTCACGGATCCACCATGAAGGTTTCATACAGAATAATTTCACTGCCCTGAAAACCCTCCTGTGCTCCACCTACTCATTCCTCCCAACTCCACCAGAACTCCTGGAAACAAGTTTCTTTGCACTGCCTCTATACTTTCGCTTTTTCCAGAATGTCATGTAGTTGGAGTCGGAGTCAGATTCTGCAGGCTTTTTAGACTGGCTTCTTTCACTCAGTAATACATTTAAGATTCCTCCATGTCCTCTGGTAGCTCCTTTCTTTCGACCAATGAATATGGCTCCTTTCTTTACTTTTAAACATCTCCTTCATCACCTGGGCTCTACTTTGTTGCCCAGTGTTTGTTGCTTTTGTAGGGAAGACCCCAATTTAAGAGACAACTGGAGAGGAAAAATCTCATGGAATAAGGAGGCTGTCTTGGACATCTGGAGTGGGGTCCGATCCCCACCATGGCTCAGGATCACTTCCAACTTCTTGCTCTGAATCCTTCTTGTCACCATCTCCATGTTTCACCTTTTTGGGGGTGTGCTGGGCTGTCTACTAGCAACTCTGCACCTCTGGGAACTACACATCTAAAACTCCTCTGTCAGCAGGGTTATACAATGCAGTCCACAATCAAGAGGCATTCATGCAAGATCAGTGAGACAGGAGAGAAACAGGAGCCATCCCTGCTCTGGTTGGGGATGCTCTGAGCAGTAACTCAGGGCTTGCAGAGGACAGTTGTGAGGTTTCTTCTGGGTATCATCCTCAAACACCCGCTTTGATGTTGAGGCTGGGAGTTGAAAAAGCTGGCTTGAAACTTGACATTCAAAAAACTAAGATCATGGCATCCAGTCCCATCACTTCATGGCAAATAGAAGGGGAAAAAGTGGAAACAGTGACAGAATTTATTTTCTTGGGCTCCAAAACACTGCAGACAGTGACTCCAGCCATGAAATTAAAAGACGCTTGCTCTTTGGTAGAAAAGCTATGACAAACCTAGACAGCATATGAAAAAGTAGAGATATCACTGTCGACAAAGATCCGTATAGTCAAAACTATGGTTTTTCCAGTAGTCATGCATAGATGTGAGAGCTGGACCATAAAGAAGGCTGAGTGCTGAAGAATGGACGCTTTTGAATTGTGGTCCTGGGGAAGACTTGAGAGTCGCTTGGACTGCTAGGAGCTCAAACCCGTCAACTCTCAAGGAAACCAACAGTGGAATGGCTGTTGCTGAAGCTGAAGTTCCAATATTTTGGCCACCTGATGTGAAGAGACAACTCATCAGAAAAGACCCTGATGCTGGGAAAGAGTGACGACATGAGGAGAAGGGCGCAACAGAGAACGAGATGTTTAGAGAAGAGATATTTAGCATCACCAACTCAATGGGCATGAATTTGAGCAAACTCTGGGAGATAGTGGAGGACAGAGGAGCCTGGCGTGCTCAGTCCATGTAGTTGCAAAGAGTTGGACATGACTTAGCGACTGAACAATGATTCTCCCTGGTTCCTGTGGCCTCTGCCTTCTTGGATGCCGGCAGGTCTTCCTCTAACCCTTCTAGTTGTTTTGCAGGCTGATTTCCAGCAGTAAATCCCTTCCTGTTGCAATACCTAGAGTGGATTCTGTCTTCCCAGCCTGAGCCTATCCAGTGCAGTGGGACCCTGGGGAGCATGGACTATCGGACCACTGTAGGGACGATCTGCAGCCTGGCCGCTCACGCGCTCCCATCACTCAGTTCCTGGCCCTTTTTGGGGTCACCTTTCCTCTGCCTGCAGCAGGCATCAGAACAACGCACAGAAAAGTGTTAGAGCCCACCTCATCCCTACCTTTATAACCTCCTTTACAGGGTCCTTATCCACCCAGTCACTAAATGTTGGGTTTGGGGTTCTCCATCTCTCTACAGACCACCCTTCCATGCCATGTGTTTAAGTCATGTCTGCTGTTCTCTAAAATTTCCAGTTCTCCCCATTCTGGGCAGAATCACATTTCCTGACCCCCTTGTAATTAAGTGGGTCCACATGATGAGTTCTGGCCAATGAATTTTGAGCAGAACCAACATGTGCCACTTCTGGGTTGGATCATGTCCTTACCTGTCTCTCTTTCTCTTCTTTTATAAGAATATTTGTCACTGGATTCAGAGCCTGCCCAGATAATCCAAGATAATGACCTCATCTCGAATCCTTAACTTAATACATCTGCAGAGATCCCTTTTCTTTTCTTATTTTTGGCTGTGCCATGAGGCATGTTGGATCTTAGTTCCCTACAGGGACAGATCCCATGGCCCCTGCAGTGGAAGCACCGAGTCCTAACTACTGGACCACTGTGGAATTCTCTGCAAAGATCCTTTTTCAAAATATGATCACTTCATAGAGTCCAGGCATTAGCACATGGGGTGTATCTTTTGGGGGACACCATTCAACATACTATTATTATCTCCATTTTACAGGTGAGGAAATGGAGATGGACAGAGCCCAAGCATCTGGCTGAACATCATACAGCCTGCAAGAAGGGAGGGAAGTACACAAACTCAGGCAGTCAGTTCCAAAACCTGGGCTCACAGCCACCATTCCTGTCAAAGAGAAAGCAGAACTAAACTCCTGCTTTAACGGATTTTCAGTTCTGGTGGAGAAGGTGAAAACAAATAAGCAGATAAGTGGATATACAACACAACATCAGGGAGAGCTGTGAAGAGACATCAAGCAGAGTAAAGAGCATGAAAAAGAGGCTCTCTTTTGAGCTTCTGTGGTCAGGAAAGCCTTCCTGGAGGAGGTGGCAAGAGAGAAAACCTGAATGAAGCATCGGAGGATGCCACACAGATATGTGGGTGGAAGGGGATTCAGAGACAAAAAAGCAATGAATGAATCCATAATGGGTCTGTCTCCATCTCCTCTGTGCCCCCAGCACCAGCAGCAAAGTAGAAAGCCCACTGTGTGTGTGCTCAGTCGTCTCCGACCCTTCTGTGACCCCCTGGACGTAGCCCGCCAGTCTCCTCTGTCCACGGGATTTCCCAGGCAGGCATACTGGAGTGGGTTGCCATTGCCTCCTCTGGAGGATCTTCCTGACCCAGGGATCAAAACCGCACCTCTCGCATCTCCTGCATTGGCAGGCACGCTCTTTACCACTGAGCCTTGAGGGAAGTCCAGCCATTGAGCACTTGAGTCATGCTTAGCAGGACTGAGGGACTGAATGTTTAATTTTGTTTACTTCAGATGAATTTAAGTATAAACAGCCACAGGTGGCTAGTGGCTACCATCTTGGACAGTACAGCGCTTGACCAGAGGTTTGCAAGTTAAGGCCCCAGGCCAAATCCAGTGGGCCACTTGGTTTTGTTTATTTTTTTTGGCCACGTCCGGTGGCATGTAAGATTTTAGCTCCCTGACAAGGATTGAACCTGTGTTCCTCACAGTGGAAGCATGGTGTCCTAACCACTGGACTGCCAGGGAAGCTCCCCACTTGGCTTTGTAAATAAAGCTTTATTGACACACAGAGATGCCCATTCTTTACTTCTTGTCTATGGCACCATAAAAGGGCAGAGTTGAGTCTTTGCTATAGAGATCGTGTAGCCTCCAAAGCTGAAAATATTTACTCTCTGATCCTTTACAGAAAAAATTTCCCCACCCTTGTTCTAGACTCTCATTTAGTCATCGAGCGAGTCAGCTCTATGATTGAGCAAAGGCTTCCTTCTCTGAGCCTCAGTCTTCTCATCAGTAAAGTGGGTGAGTGGTTCCTACTGGATGCTGGACTTCCCTGGTGGTCCAGTGGTTAATACTTTGTACTTCCAATGCAGGGGGACAGGTATGATCCCTGGTCAAGGAACTGAGATCCCACATGCCAGGCAGCCAAAATAATAATAATACTAATAAAGTTTAAAAAAAATTGGATGCTAAAAAAAAAAAAAAATTGGATGCTGTGACCAAAGGGGCTTTGAGAGAGATCTGTGTGTGTGCCCACTTGTGTCTGACTCCTGTGACCCCACAGACTGTAACCCACCAGGCCCTCTATCCATGGAATTTTCCAGGCAAGAATACTGAATTTTTTTACTGAAAATTTTTTACTGAAAAAATACTGATTTTTTTTTTTTTTTTTTACTGAAAATACTTAAGAATTTTCCAGGCAAGAAGGAAGTGGGTTGCCATTTCCTTCTCCAGGGGATCTTCCTGACCCAGGGATTCAACCTCCTGTGTTCCTGTGTCTCCTGCATTGCAGGTGGATTCTCTACCCGCTGAGCCATTGAGAGAGATACCGTCCCCCACCACCAGTAAGTGCCCCAGGCTGGGGTTTCGGCATCCAAACCTCGCTCTCTCCTTCTTGAGCCTCTATTTTTTTTTTTTTCCTCCTCCACTGCTCCACACATGTGGGATCTTAGTTCTCTGACTAGGGATCAAGCCCACACCCCCTACAGTGGGAGTGTGGAGCATTAACCACTGGGCTGTCAGGGAAATCCCTAGCCTCTCTCTTTCCTTCTGTTCTCTCTTCTCTCGCTCGCCTCTCCCCTCCTCTCTGCCACTTTCTCGCCTCAGACACGGGGATGTGAGAAAGTTCCGGCAGAAATTGCAATCTCCTCTCCTCTCATGTGGCTCCTAGATAAGACAGTAAAAATCCGATTTTCAGCAATTTGCTTCATTTGTGAGTTCTCTCGCGTCTCCCTTTCTCCCCCCTGACACCAGCTTAGCAAAATTGCCTGGGCGGAGTGGATATTTTTAACCACTTAGTAGTCAGGAGAGGTTCATAAAAAGTTTTGTGAGAAACCAGCCCTCATCTGTGCAGCTGGCTGCTGGCTGTGAGCTTACAGCATTGGTGGAGGGAAATTCAAGGAAGGAATAAGGGCAGGGTGAAAGGAAATAATCAGCCAAGAAGGAGTACAGGGAGGAAACAGCATTATTAGAAGAAGAGAGAGGAGAGTGAATGAGCTGTGGGGAGGGGGTCTGCCAGATGGGAGCTGTGGCTGGAGAGGAAGCCAGTCTGGGGACCAGTGTTCTTGTCTCGAAACAAGAGATACCAAAGCATCTTTCCCAGAGTTTGAGAAGGAACATCTCTTTCCCTAAACCAGAGGTGATGATGGTGGGGGAAAACCAATGACTATTTACTGAGCACCTACTGTGTGCCTGGCACACGCTAGGTGCTGTGCGTGTATTCCCTCGTTGAATCCTTGTAATACTCAGTAAAGGAAGCAGTCCATTTTGTGAGTGAGTATTAGTTAAGGCAAATGTTAGGCTGCTGTAACAACAAGGCCCCCAAATGCAGGTACCCTTCACTGCCCAGAAGTCTGCTATTTGGAAAATGCAATCTCCATCACTATCTGAACTGGGCATCCAGACCCTTGCCATCTGAACTCAGAAGCTGAATGGACGTGGAGAGCAGGGGCAATGTTGTTGTTGTTTAGTCGCTAAGTCCTATCTGACTCTTTGCAACCCCATGGACCGTAGTCTGGCAGTCTCCTCTGTCTATGGGATTTTCTAGGCAAGAATGCTAGAGTGGGTTGCCATTTCCTTTTTCAGGGGATCTTCTCAATCCAGAGATCAAACCAATGTCTCCTGCATTGGTAGGTGAATTCTTTACTGCTGAGCAACCAGGGAAGCCTGAGGGCAACATTATCATGGCTTCAAGGACACATAGTTTATTTCTGATTCACATAATAATCATAACTGGTGCATGGTCTGTGTTGGAAAGACAACCACTCTCCCTAGAGCTACAGGCTGTCTTCAAGGATAGGACAGATGGCAGGTGTTTGGGCAGCTATAACAGAATCCTACAGACTGGGTGGCTTATAAACAACAGACATTTATTTAATCCCAGTTGGAAGTCCAAGATCAAGGTCCTGGCAGATTTGGTGTCTGGTGAGGGCCTGCTTCATAGATGGCTGTTTTCTCCGCATGTCTTCACTTGGTGGAAGAGGCCAGGAGCTCTCCAGGGTTTTCTTTACAAGGGCACTAATCCCATTCATGAGGGCTCCACCCTCATGAGTTAATCACCTCCCCAAAGCCCCCACCTCATAATACCATCACACTGGTGATTTGGTTTCAGCCTCTCAATTGAAGGGCTCATTCTGTCTATAGATGTAGGCTTTCTAAATGTTTTGTTCCTGCATAACAGAGGCCATGCATTTCCCAGCCTGTCATATCTCAGTCATTACCAGTTGCCCACTTGCCAAGGTAATTCCACATAGTTTAGGGTCTATTAACAAATTCTGTATTAGTTACAATATCATTTTGGGTACTTCCTTGACAGTCCAGTGGCTAAGACTATCCCCTACTCCCAATGCAGGGGGCCTGGGTTCGATCCCTGGTCTGGGAACTACATTCCACATGCCATAGTTAAAAGATCCCACAAATTGCAACAAAGAGTGAAGACTCCACGTGCCAAGACTAAGACTGGGTGCAGTCAAATAAATAAAATAAATATATTTTTAAAAACAAACAAAAAAATATGTTGGCTGCTAGAACAGAAACCCAGCATTCAATTCAGTTCAGTTCAGTCGCTCAGTCGTGTTCAACTCTTTGCAACCCCATGAATCACAGCACGCCAGGCCTCCCTGTCCATCACCAACTCCTGGAATTCACTCAGACTCATGTCCATCAAGTCAGTGATGCCATCCAGCCATCTCATCCTCTGTCGTCCCCTTCTCCTCCTGCCCCCAATCCCTCCCAGCATCAGAGTCTTTTCCAGTGAGTTGACTCTTCGCATGAGGTGGCCAAAGTACTGGAGCTTCAGCTTTAGCATCATTCCTTCCAGAGAAATCCCAGGGCTGATCTCCTTCAGAATGGACTGGTTGGATCTCCTTGCAGTCCAAGGGATTCTCAAGAGTCTTCTCCAACACCACAGTTCAAAAGCATCAATTCTTCAGCGCTCAGCCTTCTTCCCAACTCTCACATCCATACATGACCACTGGAAAAACCATAGCCTTGACTAGACAGACCTTAGTTGGTAAAGTAATGTCTCTGCTTTTGAATATGCTATCTAGGTTGCTCATAACTTTTCTTCGAAGGAGTAAGCGTCTTTTAATTTCAAGGCTGCAGTCACCATCTGCAGTGATTTTGGAGCCCCACAAAATGCAGGCTGACCTGTTTCCACTGTTTCCCCATCTATTTCCCATGAAGTGATGGGACTGGATGCCATGATCTTCGTTTTCTGAATGTTGAACTTTAAGCCAACTTTTTCACTCTCCTCTTTCACTTTCATCAAGAGCCTTTTTAGTTCCTCTTCACTTTCTGCCATAAGGGTGGTGTCATCTGCATATCTGAGGTTACTGATATTTCTCCTGGCAATCTTGATTCCAGCTTGTGTTTCTTCCAGTCCAGCGTTTCTCCTGACGTACTCTGCATATAAGTTAAATAAGCAGGGTGACAGTATACAGCCTTGACGTACTCCTTTTCCTATTTGGAGCCAGTCTGTTGTTCCATGTCCAGTTCTAACTGTTGCTTCCTGACCTGCATACAGATTTCTCAAGAGGCAGGTCAGGTGGTCTGGTATTCCCATCTCTCTCAGAATTGTCCACAGTTTATTGTGATCCACACAGTCAAAGGCTTTGGCATAGCCAATAAAGCAGAAATAGATGTTTTTCTGGAACTCTCTTGCTTTTTCCATAACCCAACATTACAGTGGCTCAAATAAGAGATAGGTCTATTAAGCATTCATTCATTAAGCTAGGTATAAATGGTCCAGGGCTGGAATAGTTGGTAACATTGTGGTAGCTGCCCAGGCTCTTTCTGTTTTCTGTTCTACTACCTCTAAAGCGGGACAAGATGATCCCTCATCACATCCACCCTCCAGCCAATGGGACAGGGAAAGGTTCGGAGGAGGCTCCACCCCTCCCCTTCTAGGGCATTGCCCAGAAGGTGCACTCACTGCCAGTTGCTCACGTGCTATTGGTCAGAATGAAGTCACATTGCCGTAGCTTCAAGGAGGCTCGGAAATGGAGCCTTTTTCTTGGATGGCTGTGCACCTAGCTTGAAAAATAGGATTGTTCTATTCATACAAAGACAGGGTCTTCCCTGATGGTCCAGTGGCTAAGAACTCACCTGCCAATGCAGGGGACACAGGTTCAATCCCTGACCTGGGGATATTCCACACGCTCAAGCACTACACTACTGATGCCCAAGTGCTTAAGCCCGTGCTCCGCAACAAGAGAAGCCACCTCAGAGAGACATCCGTGCACTGCAACGAAGAGTAGCCCCACTCAGGGCACCCAGAGAAAGCCTGAGCGCAGCAACAAAGACCCAGTGCAGGGACTTTCCTGGTGGTTCAGTGGCTAAGAAACCACGCTTCCAGTGCAGGGAGTTGGGTTTGATCCCTGGTCAGGGAACTAGATCCTGCATGCTGCAGCTAAAGATCTCACTATCAAGATGTAGTGCAGCCAAAGAAAAAACAAAACAAAGGAAAGTGGAGGGGGGATGGGGAGTGACTGAATAATGAGCGTGGAGTTTCCATTGAGAGTGGTGAAAAAGTTCTGGAACTAGACAATAGTAATGGTTGAATACACCATTGTGAATATATTTCATGTACTAAACTTTTTCTATGGGTATTTTATCACAATGAAAAATAATTGCTTACCAAAAAAAAAACAAGGAAAAAAGACTCTTAGGAAACAGTCTATGCCTCAAGCTGAAACCTGAATGAAGAGAGAACAAGCCCTGCAAATGACAGCAAAAGCACGTGCAAAGGCCCTGAGGCTCGCACTCACTGGGTGTGTCTGAGAAACATCAAGGGGGCTGGAGTGAAGTCAGGGAGGATAGTAGCAATAGATGAGAGCAGGGAGGTGACAGGGGCTTATTGGTCATGGGGAGGAGCCCATAATTTTTTCTAAGATGAGAAGCCAATGGAGGATTTTGTGCAAAAGAATGACCAGGTCTAATTTAGGGTTTAAAGCAACAACTCACACTGCAAAACCTTAGGGTGCTCTTGGCCCCAAGTGGGCTCAGGTCTCCCCAATTCCTGGCTTCTTGGGTAGAGATCAGGGCATTCTCTTGGCTCTCTGATCTGTTCTCTCTTCCCTCTGCAAGCTTTCTGCTTCTCCATCCTCTATAAGAGTCAGTGGGTAGGAGCTTGGGCTTGAATCTCAGCTCCCGCACTCAGTAGCTCTGTGATCCTGTGTTCTGGACTGAATGTCTTCCTCCACCATTCATATGTTAAAGCAGTGTTCCCCAACCCCTGGGCCATGGACCAGTACTTCCCCTGGTGAGCTGACATCCTCTCATAGGTGGGAGAGACAGACAAGAGACAAGGCAAAGAACAAGTAAACATCTCTGGCCGTATCTCAAGGTGGTGAGTGTGATACAGAAAAAACAAAGCTGTGATAGGGGTTGGTAATGGTTGTAAATCAGTGGTAGGGGAGTTGTGTGTAACAGGGAAGACTGCCCTGGGGAGGGGACAGGTGAGGGGACACTTGGAGGAGGTGAGGGAGAAGGCAGGCAGATATCTGGGAGAGGCTGATCCAGGCAGAGGGAACAGCCTGTGCAAAGGCCCCGAGGCAGGAATGTGCCTGATGAGTTTGGAGAACAGTGGAGTGGGCCTCTGTGATGGGAGGGAGGGAGAGAGGGGAGGAGGTGGAGGGAAATGAGGGCAGGGAGGCGATGGGGGCAGAGTGTGCAGGATCTCATGGCCTTGGTGAGGATCTGGGGTTTCACTCTGAGCGAGGACCTTGATAGATAGAATAATGGCCCTCAAAAGATGTCCTAATTGCTGGACCCTGTGAATGTGTTAGCTTATCTGGCAATAGGAACTTTGTAATTAAGGATCTTGAAAGTTATCCTCATTATCGGGCAAGCCCAATCTAACCACGCTCGTCCTTAAGTATGGCAGAAGGAAGCAGACAGATGGCCAACAAACACGTGAAAAGATGCATGACATCACTAATTATTAGATAAATGCACATCAAACTACAATGAGGTATCACCTCTCGCTGGTCAGAAGGCCACCATCAAAAATTCTACAAACAGGAAATGCCAGAGAGGGTGGAGAAAAGAGAACCCTCTTACATTGTTGGTGGGAATGTAAATTGGTAAAACTCCTCTGGAGAACAGTATTATGCTAAGTCACTTCAGTTGTGTCTGACTCTTTGCGACCCCATGAACTGTAGCCCACCAGGCTCCTCTGTCCATGGGGATTCTCCAAGCAAGAATACTGGAGTGGTTGCCATGCCCTCCTCCAGAGGATCTTTCTGACCCAGGGATCAAACTCGCATCTCATGTCTCTTGCAGTGGCAAGCATGTTCTTTACCACTGGTACCACTTGGGAAGCCTGGACAGCAGTGTGGAGTTTCCTTGAAAAACTAAAAATAGAGCTCCCATACAACCCAGAAATAACACTTCTAGGCATACATCCAGAGAAAAGCATAATTCAAAAGGGGGCATGCACCCTGATGTTCATTGCAGCACTATTTACAACAGCCAGGACATGGAAGCAACCTAGATGTCCATCAACAGAGAAATGGATAAAGAAGATGAGGTATGTATATACAATGGAATATGACTCAGCCATAAAAAGGAATGAAATGGTGCCATTTGCAGAGACACGACAGACCTAGAGATTGTTGTCATTACAATCACATTGTGATGTGATTTGTGATTGTAATGTATGTTGTTAAACAATCACTGACTTACAGTGTGAAGTGAGTCAGAAAAAGAAAAACAAATATTGAATAATATCGCTTATATGTGGGGTCTAGAAAAATGGTAGAGATGAACTTACTTGTATGGCAGAAATAGAGACACAGATGTAGAGAACAAACTTATGGTTACCAAGGGAGTGGGGAAGGGCAGAGTGGGGGAATTAGGAGACTGGGACTGACATACATATACAAATACTGCTACTGCCGCTGAGTCGCTTCAGTCGGTTCCAACTCTGTGTGACCCCACTGACGGCAGCCCACCAGGCTCCGCCGTCCCTGGGATTCTCTAGGCAAGAACACTGAAGTGGGTTGCCATTTCCTTCTCCAGTGCAGGAAAGTGAAAAGTGAAAGTGAAGCTGCTCAGCCGTGTCCGACCCTCAGCGACTCCATGGACTGCAGCCCACCAGGCCCCTCCATCCCTGGGGTTTTCCAGGCAAGAGTACTGGAGTGGGGTGCCATTGCCTTCAGATGACTAACGGGAACCTACATATAGCACAGGGAACTCAATGCTGTGTGGTGACCTCAGTGGGAAGGAAATCCAAAAGAGGGGATGCATGTATACACACAGCCGATTCCCTTTGCTGTACAGCAGAAACTAACACAACAGTGCAATGCAACTACACTCCAGTAAAAATTAATTTTTAAGAAAAAGGAGGCAGAAGGGGGGATCAGAGAGATGCCATATGAAAAAGACCCTTTTGCTGTTTTTGAAGATGGATGGAGGGGCCAGTGAGTAACAGGCTACCACTTCAGCTGACAACCCACAAGAAAACAGAGACCTCTGTCTTACAACCCTAAGGAACCGAATTCTGCCGATACCTGAAAGGGCAGTTAACAGGTTCCTTCCCTAGAGCCTTGCAGTCACCCACACCTGGATCTTAACGCAGAGACCTGAATCAAATTTCTAACCTTCAGAACGTGAGATGATACATGTGTGTGCTGTTTAAGCTGCTACATTTATGGAATTAGAATGGCTGCAACAGGAAATTCAAACCAGGTGGGAACCAGGTAGGTTCTGATCAGGAGACAGAAGGGACCCGGCTCAGGTGTTCACCGGCGCCCCCTGGGAGCCGAGGGAGAAGTAGACGTCAGAGCGAGGGCAGGAGCCTGGGACCAGGGCAGAGGCTACACTGTCCAGGTGAGTGAAGCTGGGCTGGACCAGGTCGGGCCATGGAGGTGGGGAGATGTGAAGTCTAAGATTTGGATGTGAGTGGACAGAGAAAGAGGGGCTTTCCTGGTAGCTCAGATGGTAAAGAATCTGCCTGTAATGCAGGAGACCGGGGTTCAATCCCTGTGTCAGGAAGATCACCTGCAGCAAGGAATCAAGGTAACGCTGACTGGAGGCTTCTGACCTGAGTGTCTGGAACCCCCAGCTCCCTCCCGCTCCCAGCTCCACCAGCACCCGACTCCCTTCCTTGTCCCCCCAGCCTTGATTTAGCCTTTTCAAGTGGAGGCCATATTCTGCCTCCTCCTCTGAGCCCTTGATCCTGCCTCGAGGCCTCTCACTCACCACAACTGCTCTCTTCAAGACCAGAAGTCAGATGAAGGTGGGAGAGGGACGGGGT
>SJXQ01010786.1:406481-451857 GCA_006408695.1 Aepyceros melampus | reverse complement strand
AGGAAGGTGGGGGGGGGACGGGGTTGCGGGGGAAGCGTGGGGGGCGGGGGCTGGGAAACTCTATCCCTCAAAAGAATCGGGGACCTGCCTCCTCCCTCTCTTGTGAGCCCAGCCAAACCAGTTCCCAGCTCGCCCCTGGTGTGCACGCTTCTCTCTCTCTCTGGAATTTTCGTTCTCTTTCGGGTAACTGAATTATCCCACCGCTGCCTCTCGGAGGGGCCCAGGTCGCAGCGTGAGATATTAAACCATCAATCACCCGCCCACACTAACTCCCTAGCGCCGGGGACCCTCCGCGGAGCTTGGCCCATGTGTGAGCCCCAGGACCCAGAGGCAGCTCCAAAGCAAGACTGGAGGCCTGGGAACCCCATCAAGGTCCGGCCTTGGAAGAAACACACAGACCTCACTCATCTGGATCTGCAGACAGGAGTCCTGGGTTCGAATCCAGGGCTCTTGTCAGCTTGGGCAAGACAATTCATCTCTCAGTTTCAAGTCCGTTTCCGCACTTCAAAAACGGAGATAACATTTTTGACGTCACTGGGGTTCACTGTGAAGGTTAAGTGAGTAAATACAGAGGCACATAAGACAGTAAGTCTTACCTATGATTTGCTGCTGTGACTTTTTGTTCTGGTCCTGGCATAGACGTGGGTCATCCACTGGTGATAGAAATGCAAGACTTTTGGCTTTCCAGGAGATTTGATGGCGGTCATGCCTGTGCCATCTCCCTGCTTGTGCCTCATCCAAGTCAGAATTGAAATTTTTTTGAACTTCCCTGGTGGTCCCGTGGTTGGGACTCTGCCTGCCGTGCAGAAGGCATGGGTTCGATCCCTGGTCCGGGAAGATTCCACATGCCTCAGGGCAACTAAGTCTGTGCCCCACAAGAACTGAAGTCCATGCACCTACAGCCTGTGCTCCATAACAAGAGAAGCTACTGCAATGAGAAGCCTGCACACTGCGACTGGAGAGGATCCCCCTGCTCGCTGTGACTAGAGAAAGCCTGTGCACAGCAATGAAGACCCAGAGCAGCCAAAAATAAATAAATTACTTAATGTTAAAAATTGGAAAAAAATTTTAAAGTCCGAATGGAACCTCAATTATGATTAAACAACCCACATTTGTTGTTTAGTTGCTAAGTTGGGTCTGACTCTTTTGAGACCCCGTGGATGGTAGCCTGCCAGTCTCTTCTGTCCATGGGAATTTCCAGGTAAGAACACTGGAGTGGGTTGCCATTTTCTTCTCCAGGGGATCTTCCTGACCCAGGGTCTCCTGCATTGGCAGGTGGATTTCACTGGGCCACCAAAGAAGCCCAACTCACATTTAGAGGCGCTCATTTCAGGCAACAGTGCTCAGTGCTTTGCACGGGCTGTTCCCTCTGCCTGGAATGCTCTTCCCTCACATAATCATGTGACTGACTCTTCTTAGCCTGCTTCGGGTGCTCAAATGCCACCTCCTCAGTGAGTTCAGCCAGTTAAAGCTGCAGGCAGTACCCTTGCCTGCTTATAACCCTGCAGGTTTTATTTGGTTGGCCTAAAAGGTCATTTGCGTTTTTCCATGAGACGTTATGGAGTATTTCTCTCTACGGCAATATTTTTCTTCATAGCACACACCACCACTACAGGTACTGTAGGCTGTGTGTGTTGGGTCTGTCTCTCTGCCTCACTGGAGGATCAGCCCCAGGGCACAGGTTCTTTCATTCACCACCCAGCATAGCACCTGGCATGAAATAAATCAGTAAATATTTGTGGAGTGAATGAATGAATGAATTCCACTTAGCCATTCCCAGAGGGTCCCTAAAGCTGCTTGGGCCTGTCGGCAGTCCTGGGTTTCTAGGGGTGAGGGGTGGGAGGGATCAGCCATGTGTCCTCCATCTTTGCACAGATACTTCTTTTTTCAGGGGGGGGTGAAATTCACCTAAAAATCAACCTTTTTTTTTTTTTTAAAGCTTTATCATCCTTATACCTGTTTTAAAAACAGAATAAAAAAAAAATATTCATTTGGCTGCACTAGGTCTTAGTTATAGCATGTGGGATCTTAGTTTCCTGACCAGGGATTGAACCTGGGCCCCTTGCACTGGGAGTGCAGAGTCTTAACCACTGGACTATACAACTATACAACTCAGTGATATTTAGTACCTTCACAATGTTGTGAAACAGTTACCTCTATCTAGTTCCAGAATTTTTCATCAACGCTAAAGGAAACTTGTATCCATGAAAGCAGTCACTCCCCAGTGTTCCCCTCCCCCATCCCCAGCCCCAGACAACCACCAATCTGCTTTCTGCATCCATGGATTTACATATTCTGGACATTGCATACAAATGGAATCATATAACGTTCAATCTTCTATGCTCGGCTCTTTTCACTCAGCGTGATGTTTTCAAGTTTTACCCACATTGTGGCATGTGTCGATATATCATTACTTTTTTATGACAGAATGTGGTCCACTGGAGAAGGGAATGGCAAACCACTTTAGTATTCTTGCCTTGAGAACCCCATGAACAGTATGAAAAAGCAAAATGATAGGATACTGAAAGAGGAACTCCCTAGGTCAGTAGGTGCCCAATATGCAACTGGAGATCAGTGGAGAAATAACTCCAGAAAGAATGAAGGGATGGAGCCAAAGCAAAAACAACACTCAGTTGTAGATGTGACTGGTGATATAAGCAAGATCCAATGCTGTAAAGAGCAATATTGCATAGGAACCTGGAATGTTCAGTTCAGTTCAGTCGCTCAGTCATGTCTGACTCTGCGATCCCATGAATCACAGCACACCAGGCCTCCCTGTCCATCACCAACTCCTGGAGTTCACTCAGACTCACATCCATCGAGTTGGTGATGCCATCCAGCCATNTGGAAGGAAAGTTATGACCAACCTCGACAGCATATTAAAAAGCAGAGACATTACTTTGCCAAAAAAAGTCCATCTAGTCAAGGCTATGGTTTTCCTGTGGTCATGTATGGATGTGAGAATTGGACTGTGAAGAAGGCTGAGCGCCAAAGAATTGATGCTTTTGAACTATGGTGTTGGAGAAGACTCTTGAGAGTCCCTTGGACTGCAAGGAGATCCAACCAGTCCATTCTGAAGGAGATCAGCCCTGGGATTTCTCTGGAAGGAATGATGCTAAAGCTGAAGCTCCAGTACTTTGGCCACCTCATGCGAAGAGTTGACTCCTTGGAAAAGACCCTGATGCTGGGAGGGATGGAGGGCAGGAGGAGAAGGGGACAACAGAAGATGAGATGGCTGAATGGCTCACCGACTCGATGGACGTGAGTCTGAGTAAACTCTGGGAGTCGGTGATGGACAGGGAGGCCTGGCGTGCTGTGATTCATGGGATTGCAAAGAGTTGGACATGACTGAGTGAGTGAACTGAACTGAATATTCTACTGTATGGATGGACCACATGAACTTATCAGTTCATCTGTTAATGGATGTTTGGGTTATTCCCAGCTTTATTGTGTGGATCTTAAAAGCCACCCCTTTCTCTGGGGACATAAGGGGAAGAGACGGTATCAGCCCTTGCTCAGGCTTCTGTCAGACACTCTTTCAAAAAAAAAAAAAGATTTATCTATTTGGCTGTGCTGGATCTTAGTTGTGGTACATGGGATAGTTGGTCTTCTTTGCAGCATCCAGGGTCTTTAATTGCAGCATGTAGGATCTAGTTTTCTGACCAAGGATTGAACCCAAGGCCCCTGCATTGGAAGCATGGAGTCTTAGCCATTGGACCACCAGGAAGTCCCTATCAGGCACTCTTGCGCAGTGCATAAACTACACAGCTGTTCATGGCAACCCTGTCTGTGTGGTGCCTCATCTGAACAGGGAGGGAGGTAAGGGGCACTGTGAAGATCAAGCAATCAGGAGCTGTACCCCCTCGCCTAGGCTTTCAGATGACCAGTCCCCAATCTCTGTGCCCAGCTAACCCTGGGGAACATCTGCCAGGGAACTGGGCCCCTCTGGGCAGTGCCCCAAACTCTCCTTTCCTGTTGCCTTCAGCTGTAGCTTCCTTGCCCCTCCAGACTCTGGGGCCCCTCACTGTCCGCAGCCTCTCTCCTCTCCTCTCTGTACTCATCTCCCCCTAGCCTGGAGTCCCACACCCGCCTACTCCTTCCAATCCTCTCTGTCTCTCCAGCACAGTGGCTATTTTTATTTTTCCTTCTTATTAAATTTCCAACTTCTGCAAACACCATGGCCCCTGCCTCGCTGCCCCCCTCCCCCTTTCCCTCGGAGCTGATTTGATTCACTTGCGTTTTATTAACAGATTAAAAAAAAAAAAAAACACAACCCACAGCTGCCACCACAGTTTTCTTGGAGGTTTAGGGAAACTCGAAGAAGGGAGAAGTAGGCTGCAGGTTCCCTCTGGGGGTTTAAAAATTCTCCCTCCTCCCTACATCCGAGGATGTCTGGACCTTTCCGTTGTAACCTGAAGGGGGAGGGGTGGAGCTGGGGAGAGAGGTTGGGGCCCCTTGCCGGATTTGGGGGAATTTGATGGATATCAGGATTGTGCAGTCCCCTAGTCAGTACCCTGTCCCAAGGCGGAATTGCAAATTAAAAAAGAAAGAAATCTGTATGGAGGTCCCGCCCTTGCCCCGCTCCCGGCTAGAGACGTGTATTATAGAAGATTTAGGGTGGGGAGCGTGCGGCTGCCCTGGTGAGCCTCGGAAGTGAGAGCTTAGATTCAGAAACCTCCACGCCAGAGCCGAAGCAGCCCCGGCCCTCTGTTCCTTGGGTGGCTGGTGGCGAAAGCCACGGAAGGTTCCAGGCTTCTGGACACCACGTACCCTGGTCCGGTTCTCTCTCACTGCTTTTTCCTCCTCAGGAAATGCTGATCCTTATTCCCCACCAATCCCCTGCCTCCCAGAGCTGAGAGCAAATTGCTTCTTCATGCCCCCGGGGTGTTTTCCCCCCAAATTCTGTGTTAGTCTCCATGGCAACCAAGAACCCAGCTGCACTTTATTTCCTTGGGATACAGGATGGGGTGGGGGCGTGGGCGATGGGAAACAGACGAAGTTCCTTTTAGCTGGGACCTTTCTACCCTACTCCTTCCTCCCCTTGGTCCCCCGCCCCTCCCCAAAGGGCTTGAGCCAGCCTTGTTCCATGGAGGCCAGGCAGCCTATCTGGATGGGTTGCTGGGTTGTGGCTCCCCCGGGGTCCCTCGTGGTCCCTCATCAGTTTGAGGAAGGTCCTTAATTTGGCCAGAGGGCTAAAGTGAAATAGTGCCCCAGGTTCCCAGTGGAATTTCTTTCCCTTCTTTTCCCTTCTCTTTACCTCCTCAATCCCCTGATCAGGGTGGGTTGGTTGGTTGTGCAGGTTGGGCACTGCACAAGAGGACATAGTGTGAGCTCAAGCCATGCTACGTGTGCCCATTTCTCTTTTGCTCGGGAGCACCCTATGAATTAACCTCTGCCCTGTCCTAGGTGACACCGACTCTAGAGCTCACTATTAAGACAGACAACTATGTCAATAAAAAATTCCGGGCTTCCCTGACAGTCCAGTGGCTAAGATTCCATGCTCCCAATGCAGGGGGCCAGGGTTCAATCCCTTGTCAGGGAACTAGATCCCACATGCTGCAACTAAGACGCGGCACAGCACACCCCAAAACTGAGGGGGAAGAGAAGACTTGACAGAATTGGGGTTTTGAATGACACAAGCTACAGATCCTTCAGGATCTTAGCGAGCAAACACGTGCAGGAGTAACTCCTAAAAGGGCCAAGGTTGGCGTCAAGGACTCTAGACCGACTTAAAAGAAGGAAGGACAGGGAGTGAGTATCAAAAGCCCCCAGAGACATAACAGAGCTGGCGTGGATTGACAGCTAAATGAACCCAGTTCTACCCTCTCAACATCCTCGCTCTCCACCTCCTCACTGGATAGCTCCTCCCATCGGGAGGAGGGGTCTATCTCCACCCTGGAATCTGAGCTGGTCTTGTGACCCGCTTTGACCAATCAAATGCCAGAGAAGTACGCAGGCGGTCCTGAATCTGGGTCTCAAGTGATGCTGCGTGTTTCTACTAGCTGCTTAGAAACAAAGCAAACAAACAAACAAAAACGTTGCCTCTGCCGAAAGATCAAAGCTGGAGTTAGCTTGCTGGTGGAGGAGGGAAATGGGGGAGAAACCTGTTACACCAGCTGAGTCATTCTAGACCAGCCAGACCCCAAACATGTGGAGAGACCAACATCGGTAAACAGAATATGCCTCCCTGGCTCACAGCTGACCAAACACTCACGAAGGAGCCCAGCCAAGACCAGAGAAAAGGTCCAGCTCACCCGTGGGCTGTGGAACCATAATTAATGTTGATTGTCCAAGTCTCCGAATTTGGGAGTGTTACACAATAAACTGGAAAATTCTGAAAGAGATGGGAATACCAGATACCTGACCTGCCTCTTGAGAAACCTATATGCAGGTCAGGAAGCAACAGTTAGAACTGGACATGAAACAACAGACTGGTTCCAAATAGGAAAAGGAGTACATCAAGGCTGTATATTGTCACCCTGCTTATATAACTTATATGCAGAGTACATCATGAGAAACACCGGGCTGGAAGAAGCACAGGCTAGAATCAAGATTTCTGGGAGAAATATCGGTCACCTCAGATATGCAGATGACACCACCCTTATGGCAGAAAGTGAGGAGGAACTAAAAAGCCTCTTGATAAAAGTGAAAGAGGAGAGTGAAAAAGTTGGCTTAAAGCTGAACATTCAGAAAACTAAGATCATGGCATCTGGTCCCATCACTTCATGGGAAATAGATGGGGAAACAGTGGAAACAGTGTCAGACTTTATATTTTGGGGCTCCAAAATCACTGCAGATGGTGACTGCAGCCATGAAATTAAAAGACGCTTACTCCTTGGAAGGAAAGTTATGACCAACCTAAATAGCATGTTGAAAAGCAGAGACATTACTTTGCCAACAAAGGTCCATCTAATCAAGGCTATGGTTTTTCCTGTGGTCATGTATGGATGTGAGAGTTGGACTGTGAAGAAGGCTGAGTGCCGAAGAATTGATGCTTTTGAACTGTGGTGTTGGAGAAGACTCTTGAGAGTCCCTTGGACTGCAAGGAGATCCAACCAGTCCATTCTGAAGGAGATCAGCCCTGGGATTTCTCTGGAAGGAATGATGCTAAAGCTGAAGCTCCAGTACTTTGGCCACCTCATGCCAAGAGTTGACTCACTGGAAAAGACTCTGATGCTGGGAGGGATGGAGGGCAGGAGGAGAAGGGGACGACAGAGGATGAGATGGCTGGATGGCATCACTGACTCGATGGATGTGAGTCTGAGTGAACTCCAGGAGTTGGTGATGGACAGGGAGGCCTGGTGTGCTGCAATTCATGGTATCACAAAGAGTGGACATGACTGAGCGACTGAACTGAACTGTTACACAGCAGTGGCCAATAGGGAACTGACAGGTTCATTGGGCACAACTTGTCCCTCCTCAGGCAGGCACTGGACTCACATCCTGGGGAACTCTTGTTTTGGTTGCCATTATCTTCATATCCGCTAGGAATCCTTCCCGCTTTTTTCATTACTTGACATCTCTCTGATTACATCCCCTCCCTCTCTCGCTTCCATTCAGACACATCAACCTTCTCACACTTGCCAAACTTGTTTCCACCCCAGGGGCCTTTGCACCTGCTGCTTCCCTGTCTGGAACCCTCTTTCTTCAGAGTTTCACATGGGTTCCTCCTCTGTTCACTCCACTGAGAGGCCCTTCCTCACTCAGAGAACTATACTGTCTTCTGATCCTTCCCCAGTTCTTTCCTTTAAAAAAAAAAAAAAAAGCATTTGGCTGCCCTTGGTCTTAGTTGCAGCACATGAGATCTTCCATCTTTGTTGCAGCATGCAGGATCTTAATTTGTAGCAGGCAGGATCTTTTAGTTGTGACATACAGTGTTAAGTTCCCTGACCAGGGATCGAACTCAGAACTCCTGCATTGGGAGCATCTTAGCCACTGAACCACCAGGGAAATTCCACCCTTTTCTTCAATCTTTGTTTTTCCACCACTTAACACTGCGTGTGCGTATGTGCTACCGCTTCATTTGCATCCGACTCTTTGTGACTCCATGAACTATGGCCCTCCAGGTTCCTCTGTCCATAGGATTCTCCAGGAAGGAATACTAGAGTGGATTGCCATGCCCTCTTCCAGGGGATCTTTCCAACTGAGGGATCAAAGCCGTGTCTCTTATGTCTCCTGCATTGGCAGGCGGGCTCTTTACCACTAGCGCCACCTGAGAAGTCCAGCACTTAACACTACCTGAGATTATTTCCTTCCCCTCCCTGTCTCACTTCCCCATGCACTTTCTGGTCAATTCCCAATCAAAATACTTGCCCTCAAATCCTTGTCTCAAAGTTATCCTAACCAAGCCAAGAAGCTAAAAAAGATTCTAGATTTGAGTCAAGGACACCCAGTAGTGCTGGGTAGCATCTGTTGATTCCACTAGAAGCCAGTTCACCACCCGTTATATCATACTTAGGGATGCCAAAGTCAACCCCGCACTTCCCATGGGGGCAAAAGAGCCCACCAGGAATGTGTTCTTCATCTGCCTTTCCCCTAATGATGTCACCATCCGTGGATGATCATGTCCCAGACCCATGATTTCATTTTCAGTTGCAAAACTGCTACTTCCAGTCTATCAGTGCATTTCCACACTGATGCATCTGTCTTCTTCATTAGGCTGCAAACCTCACATTGCCAGAGATGGAGCCACCAGATACCAAGGAAACACTGGCTGAAAGAATTTGAATTCAGAAGATGGAGCCCATTGGAAAAAAGAAAATCAAATAGATATTCATTGTTTAAGGCAAAGAAATGTGGTGCCACTCCTGCTTCTGGGATCCAAGGCTACCCACCTCTAGCCTCCTCTGAACTCCAGGCTTGGCCCAAAGTCCCAGGACACAGCCTGACCCTTGGTGCCTCTCCATCACCATACCATCCATAGACTCGGGAACTGAAGGGGGCTTTAGGGAGAAAAAATATCGTCTGTCTGTAGGTATCAACACTGTGTGTGTTCATGCTCAGCCGCTTGGTCGTGTCCAGCTCTTTGTGACGCTATGGACTGTAGCCCACCAGGCTCCTCTGTCCATGACATTTTCCAGGCAAGAATACTGGAGTGAGTTGCTATTTCCTACTCCAGGGCATTTTCCCGACCCAGGGATTGAAACCAAGTCTCCCATGTCTCCAGCATTGGCAGACGGATTCTTTACCACTGTGCCACATGGGAAGCCCAGGTATCAACATTGCTTTCCTTTAAACATTAAAAAAATTTTTTAAACCTCCCCACAATTCAAATGTTTCTCTTATTATCTTCTGCCGAGGGAAAAAATTAATAACACAGCACAATATAAAATACTAAATTAAAGGCATTTTGGAACCAGCAATTATTTCATAAGCTCTCTTTTATTGCTGTGCTAATGTGCCTAATTGCTGTCTTAATGAGGACATTAATTTCTTGCTAATGTGATGTTATTATAGAAATTGCAGTCAATCTCTTAAAAGGGGGAAAGTGCTGGAAAGCTGCCCCATGAGGCAGGGGTTCTGGTCACCCTGAGGCTGAGGGGCAGATGAGAGGGGAGGAGATGGTGCTGGAACCTAGGCTGGGGGCAGGGGTGCCCTGGAGCCAAGGAAGGAGGGAGGCAGGGTAGTCTGGGAGTGGGCGGTCTGGGGAGGCCCTGGTCACGAACCAGCTGTCGCCATGCCTGGGGACCTGGGAGATGAGACTGAAGAGGGGAAATGTTAGAATGATAGTAAAACCTAAAATATCAGTGGCAGGCACTGCTGGAACATTTTGTATCTTAATCTTTGCAACAACCTGTGAAACAGGAAACATCATCATCCCCATTTGCAAAACTGGAGCACAGAGAGGGTGAGCAACTTACTCAAGGTCACACAGCTAGCAAATGATGGAGATGGGATTTGAATCCAGTTCCTCTGGCTTAAGCACTGAGTTACCCTGGTCAATTGCCCCGCCACCGTCAATGATATTAATAATCTCAAATATTTATTGAGAGTTTATTGTCCACCAGCACTGTATCAGGCCCCCACCCACATCAGATCAAGATGAGTTCCTTTTAGAAGAAGAGCAGGTCAAAGCACCTTTGCACATTGATACAACAGGAAGGACAAGGCTGGGGGCTAGGGCTGCACTCCTACAGAAACAGGACATCCACTCTAAGGGTAGAGACCGCAGGGACCAGGGAAAAGAAATTTCTCTGTTCTGAGTTATACCGTCTGGTTACTGTGGTGGGTCAGTGAGTCCAGGTTAGAATTCTAGCTTTCTCACCTCCTGTATGACCTCAAGTGTATAGCTGACCTTCTCTGGGCCTCAATTTCTTGTCTATTGGCCCGGGATTACCTTGGAATTTACCTTGGAGGGCTGTTTTGAGGATTAAGCAAGTTCAAATACTGCATTAGTCAGATAAGTACACGCCAGTGGCTGTAACAAGTAATCCCCAAATCCCAGCCACTTACACTCCAGGCTTATTTCTCACTTACATGGCAGGGGACTCTGTCCACTTGCAAACCTCGCCTTCCTGTGGACTGTGGTACCACCTCCTCCTTCTTACACCTCAGAACCTTCCATCTGGGGACTTCCCTGGAAGTCCAGTTGTTAGGATCCTGTACTTCCAATGCAGGGTGTGTGGGTTTGATCCCTGGTCAGGGAACCAAGATCCCACATGCTTTGAAGTGTGATGAAAACAGCAACAACAACCTTCCAGGTGACCCTTTCTGTACAGCCTGGAGGCAACAAAGGAGAAGAGAACATGCGGAGAGAGGAAGGAGTGGGAAATTTTGGAAGCCTGAATGCAAAGCATTTAAAGGCCATGTCCACCCACACTGGACAGAAATAGATTGGGATAAAGAGAAGGAGTAGGTGTGAGGTTAAAGTAGCCCAGGTGGGCACCCCACTGTCCCCCAAAGTTCAGCCACTCACCTCCATTTTCTGCACACCACCTTGTCAAGCGCACAACCTGAAGGATTCACCTGGTAAAAACACAAGAAGTCATTTTAAAATTCTGAGCTTATTGTTTTCATGAATAGTGAAAGGAGGAGAAGTCCTCTGATAGCCCGTCCCACACTCCAGAATAAAAGAAGTAAGAATGAAACAGAAGGCTGATTCACTGCGATTCAAGCTTTTGCTAGCATGGTCTGTGGGAATATCTGCAAAGTCACCCACATGCCATGGTGGAGACACGCTGCTTTTTATGTGTCAGTGTGGTTGGGCCATGGTGCCCAGATATTTTGTCAAACATTATTGGGGATGCTTCTGTGAGGGTGCATCTTGAACCAGGTTAACATCTATTTAAATTGGTGGACTTTGAGGAAAGAGGTTTACCCTTCATAATGTGAGTGGGCCTTATCCAATCAGTTTGACTTAAGCAAACAAAGATGATGTTTCCTGGGCAAGAAGGAATGCCTCTTCACACTTTTTAAATTTTCTTATAAAATCGACTTTACTCTGTTTCAAGTTTAAACTAATTCATTCATGAAAGGAATTTTCAGGGCCATGAATAGAAAACCACCATGGCGACTTCCCTGGTGGTCCAGGGGTTGAGAATCTGCCTTGCAGTGCAGGGGATACCTGTTTGATCCCTGGTCCAGGAAGATCCCACACGTCACAGGACGACTAAGCCTGCGTGCCACAACCACTGAGTCCGCGTGCCCTAGAGCCTGTGCTCTGCAACAAGAAAAGCCACTGCAATGATAAGCTCATGCACTGCAGCTAGAGAGGAGCTCCCGCTCTCCACGACTAGAGGGAGCATATGGGTAGCAGTGAAGACCCAGCACAGTCAAAATAAATAAATATTTTTTTTAAAAAAAAGAAAGAACCACCACGAGTGGTCATGAATACATTATAAGTGTAAGATAAATATAATGAAAGCTAGAATGTTGTCGAACTCTTCCTAGGGACAGACAGTGTCTCTGGAAGCCTTGAGCACTCATTCCCTTCTATGGGCTTCAATTTTCTCATCCATAAAGTATGGGTAATGGGTAGATGTAGACCAGAGAGACAATTTATAAAGTTCCGCTACATTATGGTTCTCCAGAGAAACAGAACCAACAGTGTGTGTGTGTGTGTGTGTGTGTGTGTGTGTGTGTGTGTAGAGGTTGATTTTAAGAAACTGGCTCATGCAATTGTGGAGGCTGTCAAGTCCAAACTCCCTAGGGTAGGCCGGCAGGCTGGAGATGCAGGGAGAGTTGCAGCTCAAGTCCAAAGGCTACAGTATGCTGGCAAAATTCCTTCTTGTTCAGGGAACATCAGTCTTTGGTCTGTTAAGGCCTTCAACTGATTGGACAAGGCCCACCCACATTATGGTGGGTAATTTGATTTCCACAAAGTCCACTGATTTAAATGTTAATCGGTGTATTAAAAAGCAGAGGCATTACTTTGCCCACAAAGGTCCATATAATCAAAGGTATGGTTTTTCCAGTAGTCATGTATAGATGTGAGAGTTGGACCTAAAGAAGGCTGAGCACCAAAGAGTTGATGCTTTCAAACTGCATTGTTGGAGAGGACTCTCAAGAGTCCCTTGGACTGCAAGGAGATCAAACCAGTCAATCCTAAAGGAAATCAACCCTGAATATTCATTGGAACCAGAGATCAAATTGCCAACATCTGCTGGATCATTGAAAAAGCAAAAGAGTTCCAGAAAAACATCTATTTCTGCTTTATTAACTATGCCAAAGCCTTTGACTGTGTGGATCACAATAAACTGTGGGAAATTCTGAAAGAGATGGGAATACCAGACCACCTGACCTGCCTCTTGAGAAACCTACATGCAGGTCAGGAAGCAACAGTTAGAACTGGACATGAACAAAGGACTGGTTCCAAATAGGAAAAGGAGTACGTCAAGGCTGTAGATTGTCACCCTGCTTATTTAACTTCTATGCAGAGTACATCATGAGAAATGCTGGGCTGGATGAAGCACAAGCTGGAAATCAAGATTGCCGGGAGAAATATCAATCACCTCAGATATGCAGATGACACCACCCTTACGGCAGAAAGTGAAGAGGAACTAAAAAGCCTCTTGAGGAAAGTCAAAGAGGAGAGTGGAAAAGTAAAGCTCAACATTCAGAAAACGAAGATCATGGCATCCGGTCCCATCACTTCATGGGAAATAGATGGGGAAACAGTGGAAACAGTATCAAATTCTAATTTGGGGGGCTCCAAAATCACTGCAGATGGTGACTGCAGCCATGTTAAAAGACGTTTACTCCTTGGAAGGAAAGTTATGACCAACCTCGACAGCATATTAAAAAGCAGAGACTTTGCCAAAAAAAGTCCATCTAGTCAAGGCTATGGTTTTTCCTGTGGTCATGTATAGATGTGAGAGTTAGACTATAAAGAAAGCTGAGCACTGAAGAATTGATGCTTTTGAACTGTGGTGTTGGAGAAGACTCTAGAGAGTCCCTTGGACTGCAAGGAGATCCAACCAGTCCATCCTAAAGGAGATCAGCCCTGGGTGTTCATTGGAAGGACTGTGTTGAAGCTGAAACTCAAATACTTTGGCCACCTGATGCAAAGAGCTAACTCACTGGAAAAGACCCTGATGCTGGGAAAGATTGAAGACAGAAGGAGAAGGGGATGACAGAGGAAAAAATGGTTGGATGGCATCACAGACTCAGTGGACATGAGTTTGAGCAAGCTCCGGAAGATGGTGAAGGACAGGGAAGCCTCGTGTGCTGCAGTCCATGGGGTCACAAAGACTCAGACGCGACTGAGCAACTGAACAACAACTCATTCTAATAAACACCCTCACAGAAACATCCCAAATAATGTTTGACGAAATATCTGGGCATCATGGCCCAGCCAAGTTGACATATAAAATTAACCATCACATCTCCTCAGCTACTAACTTTGTTTTCTATTACTGTGTGTTTCTCTGCCTGAGGGTTTTCATGGGTCTTGCAGGCAGGAAGTGCTTGGAGCTGTCATTCACAGATATGACTGTTACCAACAAGAGACAATTTTGGAGGATAAATACCTCAGTTTCTTCGTCTCCAGGTGGGATGATTTTGCAGTACGTGCTCTCTTCTGCCTCCCAGAGGTCCCCGGTGGAACTGCATCCACTCAACAGCATACCCTGTACTGGCTGTCTTCCCTTTCCCTCTTTCGTAACGGTGCTGTTTCTTGGAATCACCTTGCAGATTAAACTTCTTGCACCTAAGTGGCTGCCTCAGGGTCTGCTTTAGGGGAACTTAGCCTAAGACCTACGGGATTCCCACTATAACCTCTTTCCTACCCTTGTAGCAACAAAGCATAAGTGAGAGAATGAACAGAATTTTTCTCAGAAAGGAAAAATGATACACGCTCATGATAAAATGAAAAGGTACTTGATTCCGACTGAATTCAGGGGACGTGCTGAGTCTCCCTCTATGCTGCTCCCTTCACCTTGATATAGCCCTGCTAAGTCCCTCCCGTTGTATCCACTCAGACGTCTTGTATTCACACGCCAGCGTCTGTATGAAAATATTCTCTTTTCCTTTCACAAATGGGGATCGTTCAGATGAACTGTTCCTCACTTGCTTTTTCTCCAGTTAATTACATACCTTGGACACCCTCCCCAAATTAGCACATCCAAACCCGCCTCATTCTGTTTAGTGGCTGCAGAGCATTGGAAGATGTGCTTTAAAAGAAGAAGAAGAAAAAAAAGACTTTTCTGGAATGCTCCGCCTGGAAGTCCCAGACCTGAACTAATGAGATGGGAGACCACACTCCAATTCGTCTTGTTTCCAATTCCTGGAAACCTGCATGGTCTTTGGCCAGTCCGACCAGAACGGGGACAAACAGGCTGTGTCTGAGTCAGAGTGAGAGGATTTCAGGCTCCTGCTCCAGCCGCTGACAGTCCGCAGAGAAAAAAAAAGCCAAACCAAATCCCAGAGCCAAGTGCCGGCTCTGTGGACATGACCATTACCATGGGCAGTTGGTTTCTTTCCCGGGCCTTGCACATCCCTGACTCTCGACAGCCTAGGGAGGTGCTGGGAGGTCGATCCATTTCCGTTTTGAGTAGTCAGGTGATTTAGAGGGGGCTTCCCTCATAGCTCAGTTGGTAAAGAATCCGCCTGCAATGCAGGAGACCCCTGTTCGATTCCTGGGTCGGGAAGATTTCTAGTCGGGGAGAAGGGATAGGCTACGCACTTCAGTATACTCGGGCTTCCCTTGTGGCTCAGCTGGTAAAGAATCAGCCCGCAATGTGGGAGACCTGGGTTCAATCCCTGGGTTGGGAAGATCCCCTGGAGAAGGGAAAGGCTACCCACTCCAGTATTCTGGCCTGACTATACAATCCATGGGGTCGCAAAGAGTCGGACACGACTGATTTAAGGGCTGGTCCTGATTGGTACAGATCCATCCAGCATTCTCTCACCTAGGCTGATGGTTGGTCAGGCACAGCAGCGGGAGCTGTAGGCTCCACTCAGCACTGTTCCAGCACAAGGCTGGGCAAAGTATCCTCTTTGCAAATAGTTTTATTGGCACTCATGTTTAGAAAACATGTTTCAAACATGAACATATGTTCATTTTAAAATTTCTATGGTTGCTTTTGCTCTACCTGTTGCAACTACATAGCAGAGTTGAATAGTTGCAACAGAGACTGTTCAACCCTAGAAGAGGTGAAAATCTTTACTGTCTGGACTTTACAGGGTTTGTTCATCGCCGGGCAGGTTTATGCTGACAGCATTCTTTATATATATTAAAAAAAAATTTATTTATTTACTTGGCCTCATCAGATCTTCGTTGCAGCATGAAGAATCTTCCTCACATCATGTGTATATTTTGGTTGCGGTGCACAGACTCTAGTTGTGGTGCTTGGGTTAACTTGCTGTGAGGCATGTGGAATGACAGTTTCCTGACCAAGGATCAAGCCTGTGTTCCCTGCATTACAAGGCAGAGTCTTAACAGCTAGACCACCAGGGGAAGTCTCCAAGACGGGATTTTTAATTACCCGTAACTCTCCATCTGGGAGCATTCTTTTGACTCACAGATGGGATAGGTCGGAAATGGCCCTACAAACAGCCTTTTGTTGATAATGGATGGGAACAGAAGGATACATTCCCCAGCTCCCTCTCCGCTTGGGTGGAACACTCCTGAGCTGCGTGTCCTACCTGTTCTCTGCAGCATACCCCAGCGGGACTGAGCCACCATCGCCCTCAGCAGTATATCCACATTCACACTTTGCATTCATTACCCTCCCTCTTTCATCTCACTTCCCTTCTCTCTGTTAGTGTTTCCTGGAGACACTTCCCAGATAAACCACTTGCACTCAAATTCATACCTCCAAGTGTACTTCTGGAGGACTCCAAACCCAGACAGAATGTGACAAATTTCAGGCTAGAGAGAATGAGGAAAGGGTCCCTTGAAAAAAGACATATGAAGAGATGATCTCTTCTTCCACTGGAATCTGTTATTTCTGCATGTGTTGCCTGGAGTTTGGGAAGCTGTCTTGGCCCCTTGAGGAGAGCCAGCCTTAGGACAAAGTTGAGATGAAGAGAAAGCAGAAAGAGCCTGAGCTGATAATGTCACCAGGTGACTGAACAACTGACCCAAGGTGCGCCCTGACTCTGAATTTGCTGTTCAACTAGAATGTGACTATTATTGTTTATGTCGGCTTGAGCAGTGGGTTTTCTTCTTCATTTCTGATACAGGGTGAGGTCTGCAGTGGGAGGGGATGATCACTCTATTGGGGTAAACATTGGGCTATCACCCTGCTGGTTAGGCGAGGTTCGAGGAGAAATCTTTGCAGTAGCCAAAAGTGCAGTTTGCACATGACAGAACCCTTAATTGTCATAATTAATTTTAAAAGGAGAAGACATTGGGTCATTCAGCTGAAAAGCACAACAGTGGTGTAACTTCAGGCATGGCTGGATCCAGGTGCTTAGATGATGTCACCAGGAGTCCAGTTCTGTCCATCTCTTAACTCAGATTTCCCATATATTAGTCTCTCTCTCAGACAAGCTCTCAACAAGTGGTGGCAGGATAGTCCCACTTGTCCTGACTAAAGACTGAAACTTGCAAACCTTAGCAGACAGAAAACATTTCCTTCCCAACAGTTGCAGCAAAAAGTTATAAGGGCTGACTCTCATCCACCCTTCTTGGGTCACAGGCCCATCCTTGAACCAATCAAGAGGGAGAGAATGTGATGACTGACCCGTCTTGGACCCCACACATTTGCTGATAGAAGTGAAGGGAATCCAACATTGCCACAGTGTTCCACGTTGACCAAAAGTGATTTTAGAGGTGGTTCATCAAAGGAAAACTGTAGAAAGAGATGCCGGGGAGGCAAAAGCATCAGACTTCTATGAGCCTAGATTCAGTGTAGGTTGGTAATTGAAACTGAAAGTGCAATCAGCCCAGAGCATTTTGACCTTGAACAAATGAAGTCTGGACATAACCTCTCTGTCTGACTCCTGTCTCTTACATAATGATATTTACACAGAACATGGTCTAGGAAGATTTGTGCATTGTTGTTCAGGACATCAGAGTCAGAGAGAGAGAGTTAGATACTGTGGGGCTAGGACTCTAGGAGCTGGGTCAGCACCCAAGGGACTAGCTTGGAGGGGAGGACTGATGTCACTTAGTCTGGCTCAAGCTGAGATGCTGTAACAAAGAGGCCCCCAAATTCAGTGACTACAACAAGATAAAAGTTTATTAAAAAAAAATTATTGGACTATAGTTGATTTACACTATTGTGTTATTTTCTATTGTGCAGCAAAGTGAATCAGTTATACATGGATCTACTCTTTTTTAGATCTTTTCCCTTATAGGTCATTACAGAGTATTGAGAGGAGTTCCCTGTGCTGTACAGTAGGGCCTGATTAATTATCTATGTTAGCGATAGTAATGTGTATATGTCAATCCCAGTCTCCCAATTTATCCTTCCCATCACTCCCTGCTTTCCCCCTGGTAACCATAAGCTTGCTTGTTACATCTGTGACTCAATTTCTGTTTCATAAATATAGAAATGGTCCCTGAGAGTACAGTGTTTGAGAGTTTATTTCTTACTCATGTAGGTGTTAGGCGTTGTGGGACAGCTTTGCCACTCACATCACTTGTGGATTCCCTCTGGGGTTCCCAGAGGAACCAGGAAAAAGGAAGTGGAGGGCAAAACTTCCTTTGAAGGACATACCTGGAAGCAGCACATATCACTTATGCTCACACTCCATAAGCTAGAACTTAGTCACATGACCAAACCTAGCTATAAGGGAGACTTGGAAATACAGTCTCTAGCAAGGAAGCCATGTGCCCAGCTAAAGCTCAGAACACTCTAATCCTAAAAGGAAAGAGGAGAATGGATGCTGGGGGCAACTATGAATCGTATTCACCTTGCTGGGTGAATCTCTTCCATCTGGGACTGGGATCTGCCATCTGGGACCACTGACCCCATGTAGAGGGATGGGATCATTCCCAATCCATAACCCTCGGTGCTCCACTCCACACATGCAAATTATGTAATTACTTTATTATAATTTATTTCAAAATTTACTTATTTTTTAAGTGACTTATTATTATGGATTTGCCTATTTGTCACTTTATTTATTCATGTATTGACCATCACTGAACAGGATAACATGAATAAGATGCTTCACACTTAATAGGTCTCATGAAATATGGCAACCACAAAATCATGGTCTCACCAAACCTGTTTCCTCTTCCTGTATACATGCTGCTGCTGCTGCGAAGTCACTTCAGTCGTGTCCAACTCTTAGCGACCCCACGGACTGCAGCCCACCAGGCTCCCCCGTCCCTGGGATTCTCCAGGCAAGAACCCTGGAGTGGGCTGCCATTTCCTTCTCCAATGCATGAAAGTGAAAAGTGAAAGTGAAGTCGCTCAGTTGTGTCCCACTCTTAGCGACCCCATGGACTGTAGCCCACCAGGCTCCTCCATCCATGGGAGTTTCCAGGCAAGAGTACTGGAGTGGGTGCCATCGCCTTCTCCCGTCCTGTACACATAGGGAGACTCTACTCCCCAACTTCCTTTGTGGCTAAGCAGGTCATGTGGCTGAATTCTGGCCCATGAGATACAGAGGAAGGACTGCTCCGTGTCTAGGAGAGGACCCTCTCTTCATGAGTTAGCCAGTCGGCTGTGAAGGATACAGGAGAGGACACTGAGCCTCTGGGGCTAGGAAGAAGATACTGTCTCTGTACCTCCATATCCTTATCTATGAAAAAGGATACTAGACTCTACTTCATAAGGCTATTTCAAAGATCCAGTGAAATGAATTAATATTTTAAAATTGAAATTAATTCATTCATCTCACTAATAATTGAAAAGTGAAATGAATTCACCTAAACTAAAGGAATTCATAGTTGAAACTGATTAGATTAACAGAGAGTTAAGGGCAATATATAAGGGTGTTCAACATATTTTAAAATGTATAATTTGATAGACAAGCACTTACATACCTGCAATTCTGGTTAAGAAATAGAACATGACTGATAACTAGACATTGATGGAATAAATACCTAAATTACACAAATTTGCCGCTACTAAATTGTGATAAATGCCTCAGAGCAAAAGGACAGGGAGCTAGGAGAGTAACCCCAGGGGCTAATTTAGATTAGGAGGGGAGTTGGGAATGCCTTCAATACTTTACATTTGAGCTGAGTGAAGGCGGGGTGAAGTTAGCTGGTGAAGAATGGAAGGTGTGAGGGCTTCCTTGGTGGCTCAGCGGTAAAGAATCCACCTGCCAATGCAGGAGACATGAATTCGATCCCTGGTCCAGGAAGATCCCACGTGCTGTGGAGCAACAAGTAAGCCCGTGAGCCACAACCACTGAGCCCGTGCTCTAGAGCCTGGGAGCTGCAACTCCTGAGCCATGTGCTGCGAGAGTAGCCCTCACTTGCTGAAACTGGAGAAAAAGCCCACGTAGCAACGAAGATCCAGCACAGCCACAAATAAGTAAGTAAATAACATTATTTAAAAACCACAGCATGGAGGGTGGAGCCTTCAAGGGAGAGACACTGAGTAGAAGGCCTGGAGGTGGGCTAACCTGAAAATGGCCTGAGAGCCGTGAGGAAGGGAGAGTGGCGAGAGCGGAGCTGGAAAAGGCCAACAGAGGCCAACAGGCATGTTGGTTTGGACTTTATTCTAAAAGCCACAGGGAGTCCCAAAGGCCTTTGATTCGATTTACACTTTAAGATGCCTCTTCCACTCGCATCACAGAGATGGTCACCACAGAGCTCATACATTGTTGGGGGAAAGAGACAAATATATCTCTTCAGCAAAATAAAATACTCAATAGAAGTTTCAGAAGAGTTCTTGCTTTGGGTAATTTCTTTTTTTAAAAAATATGATTTATTTATTTGTTTGTTTGTTTTATTTTTGGCTGTGCTGGGTTTTCATTGCTGCCCAGGCTTTCTCCAGCTGTGGCGAGTGGTGGTCTCTCTCTGGTTGCAGTGTGCAGGCTTCCCACTGTGGCTGCCCCCTTGCTGCAGAACACGGGCTCTAGGGCGTGCAGGCTTCAGCAGGCATGGCATGAGGACTCAGTAGTTGCGGCTGCCGGGCTCCAGAGCACAGGCTCAAGAGCTGTGGCACATGGGCTTAGCTGCTCTGAGGCACGTGGGATCCTCCCGGACCAGGGATCAAACCGGTGAGCCCTGGACTGGCAGGCAGACTCTTCATCACTGAGCCACCAGGGATCCCTGGGTAATTTCTGAGTTCAGTTTTGCAGGATGCATAGGGGTTTACCGTGAGAGTAGGAAGGCAGACCAGGCAGAGGGAACAGCACGTATAAATACTTGGAGTTTTTAAAGGGTATGGCAGGTTTCTGAACTGTAAAATAGGTTTAGTGTAAAGGATGTGAACTGGTCAAAACCAGCCCATGGATGTTCTTTGCTTTAAGAAATACACTGATTGCCAAGATCTAAACATTTAATGATTTTGTATAAAAATCTAGATTCCTGGTTTTTCTATAAAAATCAGAAAATCTGATAACTCTAGGCCTTCATTCCCACAAGGCATGATGAAAATGCGTGTTCCAATTTCGCACAGTCCCCACCACTCCTATTTGCCTCCCAACACTGTGGTGAAGGCCTCGTCACCATATTACCATCTTATGCACAGCAACGGCTGCTTTCCCTAGAGCAAGACTAGCCATACTCGTGTCTCCATGTAAAAACGGAGGGCTTCCCTGGTGGTTCAGTGGTTGAGAGTCTGCCTGCCAATGAGGGGACATGGGTTCGATCCCTTGTCTGGGAAGATTCCACTTGCCATGGGGCAACTGAGTCTGTGAGCCATGACTAATAAAGCCTGCATGCCTAGAGCCTATGCTCTGCAACCAGAGAAGCTACTGCAGTGCGAAGCCTGCACACAGCAATTAGAGAGCGTAACAAAGACCCAGCACAGCCTAAATAAACATACAGATTTAAAAGGGGAAATTTTTTTAAATCTAGGAGAACTACATGTTTCTCAGGAAATGACAACCCACTCCAGGATTCTCGCCTGGAGAATTCCACGGACAGAGGAGCCTGGAGGGCTACAGTCCCTAGGGTCACAAAGAATCAGACGCTACTGAGCAACTAGCACACGTGCTTCTCACCCTCAACTGGCTTTATCCTTTGTCTTTCCTGCTCAGTGGCTTCTGCCGATATTTGAGTTTGTCATCCCTGATGCAGCATTAGGACGTAAAGCTGGGTCACAGTGGCTTTATGTGCTAGCTCAGAGTGTGGATTTTGTCCTTTAGGCTATGGGGAACAATTGAGAAATTTTTATTCAATTATTCAACTAATAGTTTGTAGCAGAAGCTATTGATGCCCAATTCACATCCCTCTGGCCTCACCATTTCGACAGGCTCCTGCTGCGGTCCAGCTGCCGCTGTCGGCAGCAGCTTTTGGCCGGAGGGCTCTCTCCAAAGCTTTTGAAGACTTCTCTGCCCTGAGCACGGCAGGCTGAAAGCGCCAGGCGGGGATCTCCCTAGCCCAGCATCGCGTCTCCACAGGATGGGAGCTGGCGGTCAAATGGACCACCGTGCTCCGCTCTGGGCAGTGTCCTTCACTACCTCCCGGAGGGCTCTGGCGATAACTGGCTTGAGGACACACCCGTCACCAGCTCTTTCCTTCCCTTCTCCCCAACGGATGTTTCCTGGGATCACCGCCTAGATAAACTACTTGCCTCTGAACCATTATCTCAGACTCTGCTTTGAGAAATCCGGATTAAAACCTGGTTATTAAGCAGGTGTTCTGTGCTGGAGAACAAAGAGGACAGTTTCTGCTCGTGGGGACCTTACATTGCAGCTGCAGACGAGATAGCCCACAAATAAGGAAATGAGTGATAGCTAGCTAGCTATCATCTTTATGTATCTATATGTATATATAAAATTTTACATATAGGTAAAATTTTAGGTGGCTATATGGAAAGAGAATTAAAATACAATAGGATGTGGTGGGCTTTTTTTTTTTGGCAGTACCATGTGGCTCGTGCGGTTTTATTTTCCCCGACCTAGATCAAACCTAGGCCATCGGCCTTGAGAGCATAGGTCCTAATCACTGAACTACCAACAAATTCCTGGGTGTGGGGTTTTTGCTTTTTTAAAAAATATTCATTTCTTTCTTTGTCTGCATCGGGTCTCAGTTGCATCGCTCAGGGTCTTTCATTGTGGCGCACAGGCTTTCTAGCTGTGCTGTACCTTCTCAGTACTTGCGGAGCACAGGCTTTGTTGCTCCGAGACAGGCGGAATCTTAGTTCTCAACCGGGGATTGAACCTGCCTCCCCTGCATTGAAAGACATTCTTAAACACTGGATCACCAGGAAAGTCCTGGTGGGTTTTTTGGAGTTTTTGTATTTTTTTAAATTTATTTGTTTTTAATTGAGGGATAATTACAATATTGTGTTGGTCTCTTGCATACATCAACATGAATCAACCATCGACATACATTATGTCCCTTCCCTCTCGAGTCTCCCTTCCACCTCCTACCTCCCACCCTCTGGGTTGTCACAGAGCCCCAGTGTGAGTTCCCTGAGTCACACAGAAAATTCCTCCTGGCGATCTATTTTGCATACGTTAGTGTATATGCTTCCGTGGTACTCTCTTGATCCATCCCGCTCTTTCCTTCCTACCCTACCCCCTTGTCCATAGGTCTGTTCTCTACGTCTGTGTCTAAAATATGTCCCGCTACATCCATTTCATGGATGAAGGTAGTGAAGGTAGTCAGAAGGGATAAACTTTTAGTTATAAGATAAATGAGGCTCGAGGATAGTGCCCAGCATGGTGATCACAGTCAGCGATCACATACTGTATGTCTGCAAGTTGCTGAGAGTAGATTCTGAAAGTTTCCCCTCACACATAAACACAAAATTGTAACTTGTGTGGTAATGGATGTTAACTAAGTTATTGTGGTGATCATTTTGTAGAATATACATATATCAAATCATTAAGTTGTATGTATCAGTCAGTTCAGTCGCGTCCGACCATTTTCGACCCTACGGACTGCAGCACACCAGGCCTCCCTGTCCATCACCAACTCCTGGAGCTTGCTCAAACTCATGTCCATTGAGTCAGTGATGCCACCCAACCATCTCAACCTCTGTCATCCCCTTCTCCTCCTGTCTTCAGTCTTTCCCAGCATCAGGGTCTTTTCCAATGAGTTGGTTTTTCAAATCAGGTGGCCAAAGTATTGGAGTTTCCGCTTCAGCATCAGTTCTTCCAATAAATATTCAGGACTGGTTTCCTTTAGGATGGACTGGTTGGATCTCCTTGCAGTCCAAAGGCTCTCAAGAGTCTTCTCCAGCACCACAGTTCAAAAGCATCAATTCTTCAGTGCTCAGCTTTCTTTATGGTCCAACTCTCATATCCATACATGACTACTGGAAAAAAAGTTGTATGTGTACCTGAAGCTATTATAATGTTATCTGTCAATTATATATTAATTCAAAAATTTTAAAGCAAATAAGTAAATAAAATATACCCATAAATTCTCTGATACTCTTCCTTCCGAAAACCAGAGCCCTTGGGAATTCCCTGTTGGGCCAGTGGTTAGGACTTGGCATTTTCACTGCCATGGGCCTGGGTTCAACTGCTGGGAGGAGAACTAAGATCCCTCAAGCCACAGGGAGAAGCCAAAATGACAAAAAACAAACAGGACCTCCTTGGTGGTCCAGTGGTTAAGAACCTGCATGCCAATGCAGGGGACATGAGTTCAACCCCTGGTCCAGGAAGATCCCACATGCCAATAGGCAACTAAGCCAGTGTGCCCCAACTGCTGAAACCTGCGAACTTAGAGCCTGTGTTCCGAAACAAGAGAAGCCACTGCAGTGAGAAGCCCGCTCACCTCAATGAAGAACAGCCACATGAAGACTCGGAGCAGTCAAAAATCAACTAATTAATCAAACAAACAAAACAAGTGAAGCCTCATCCAAGCCCTCCAGCCCGTCTTGAGTACTGGCTGGACTGAGAGACCATCTTCTAAAGAACAGAGTGACACCAGGGGCACGTATGACAGCTTCAGCCTCTCTCTGGGATCACTAGGGAAAGCCACTGGCCACGCTGCAATGACACTCAAGCAGCCCTTTGGAGATGCCCACCTGGGGAGGGACAGAGGCCTCCTACCAACAGCGCTGTGGGTGTGCCATCTTGGAAAGGACCCTCCAACTTCACTCCAGCCTTCAGATGACGAGCCCCACCATATCCTGACAGCAACCTCATGAGAAACCCTGAGCTCAGTCACTCTCCCATCCCTGGCCCTCAGAGACTGTGAGATAATAACTGTTTGTTTTAAGCTGCTATATTTGGGGCAATTCATCCCGGTAGCAATAGACAATGATGTGTGAATTTGATGGAGGGACACATACATACAGTCCTGCCCAAAGCACCTACCTAGAAGCGGATCCTGAGTGGGGACTCAGACACCTGTAATTTTGTGGGGGAAGGACTCTCAGGAGGGAGAGAGAGAGGGCGAGAGAGGCAGGAAGGATGTGGCCCAGTTCCATGGCGTGGAGGGATATGGTGTGAACTGCGCCATATAGCTGGCTCACCCTGAGGCCAGGGCGCTGGCCCTTAGCACCCCTTAGGCAGGCAGCCAGTGGTGGCGGTGTGGGCTGCACCGCATCTCTAGAGACGGGGGCTTTCACAAGCACGAGACAGTGCCCAGAAAAGGGGCCAGAGACAGCCATCTCAGCCAGCACCAAAGCAGGAAGGAGAGGGGTGTGCTGACCCAGAAAAGAGAATCTAGTTTGGGTGGGGACACCAGCAATGTCTCGGGAAGTGGCTGTCAGCCATTTATAGCCGGCAGAGGGAGTGAGCAGCTTAGCCCCATCATTTATCTCATTTTTGTTTATCAAATACTTATCTCTCATCTTTTAGCATGCCAGGCACCGATCTAAGATCTGTACACATTTAAATCTTCACAGCGACTTACAAAACGAGCGCTGTTTTCACCACCACTCAGGACCGCAGTCTCAGGGACCCTCCCCTCACCATCTGGGGCCCACCGAGCCCCCCACCGCTGCCCCTGCCAGTCACTCCCATCCATCTTGCGGCCCAGAGCCCCCAGCTCTCACCGCCCACCTCCGCCTGGCAAATCCTCTTTCCCGCTCTTAATTGATTCTTAATCTGCAGCCTTGGGGCAGCGCTGCTGAGAAGGCAGGTGGAAATCATTTCCTTCAGCGCCAGCCAGCGCTAAGGGCATCTGAGGGGGAGCCCCCACCCCCTGTTTCTCACAGTCCTGGGCCCACAGCCCCTGCCAAGCCGGGTCCTGCTTATTCTCTCTTCACCCACTTACTCTCCTGACCCAGGGGCTTTGGGGGAGGATGTGGCAGAAGAATCCTGTCCTCCCCAGCTTTCCCCCCTCCCCCCATCCCCACACCAAGCAAGGGCCAGAGTTTTCTGGGGGTACTGTGTTTGGGCACCATCCAAGACCCTCCTGTCCCCCCAGCCCAGAGGGGTTCACAGGGGTCAATTTTGCCCCTCTGGGGACAACTTGGCCATGTCTGGAGCCCTATTTGCTTGTCACAACTCAAGGAGGAGGGTGTTGCTACCCACAGATAGTGGGTGGAGGCCAAGATGCCGCTAAACATGTTCCAGGGCAAGGAATCCCAGCAAAGAACGATCTGGTCCCAAATGTCAGCAGTTCCCAGAGTGAGACTCTACTCCCAGGCTCGGGGTGCAGCCTTCCCACTGGGGCACAGCCGGGTGGAGGGCCAACACTACATCAGCCCCCCGATGCTGCTAATGTGCAGCCAAGAACCACGTGGGGAGGGTTGGCTTTCAGGCCTCTCTTCCTCTTTCCTTTATAGGGCTCTTAAGTCTGTTAGCAAAGGGCCAGGAAGAATCTGCGTGGGGAAACAGCCCCACACAGACCCTGTCCTGGGCCAGGGTCTCCTTCCGCCTCCCTGGTCCCCAGGCCTCCCTGGGTACAGGGGCCTGGCCTCCTGACCCTCCTGAGGTGCATGGAGGTGGCAGATGGGGGAGACAAGCCCTAAGTGTAAAGTGTGCGTGCTGAAATTATAAGACGGGAATAGAGGCTGAGAGGGCGGAGGCACTAAGCCCCGAGGAGAAAGGGATGGATGTGATGAGAGGGGGCGGGAATGGAGTGAGCCCTGTGGGTCCATCCAGGGAGGCCCAGGCTCAGTGTCCATGCGCGTCCAGGGTGAGCAGGTCATCTTGCCCCCAAACACACACTCCACCACCACCCAGTCACGTGCTCACACCCTCACACCCCCCCTTCAAGTTCCCACACAGCCCACACACTTGCACATTGCACAATGACACACCCTCCCACACCTCAAATCCTCATAAGTCACACATGACCAGTAATACACTCACACACACACGACACAATTCACTCACAGTCACACACATCCACACACACAAACCCTCACACACTCACACAGGTTCATCTCCTCACACCCTCACAAGCTCATAGTCACTCTCACAGTTATTTACTCACATTCACACAGACACACTCTCGCATAAATTCTCACACACATAATCACACTCTCAAATTCTCATACACTGTCACACGTCCACACACATCTTCACACATACACACATTCCCATACACACTCTCACCCCTCAGATTCTCACTCACACATTCTTAAATGCTCACACACATTCACACACACATACTCTTACACAATCCCATTCACACAGTCCACTTATGTCAACTTCACACACACACACACACACATGCACAATTGTATCGTTCGTGTCTGTCTCCGGGACATCAGCCCAGTGCAAGCAAGGATGTTTACTTATTTATTTTTGGCTGCACTGGTTCTTTGCTGCTGCAAATAGTATTCCTCTAGTTGTGGAGAGCAGGGGCTGCTCTTTGCTGCGGTGTGCAGGCTTCTTGTTGCAGTTATTTCTCTTGTTGCGGGGCACAGCCTCTAGGCATGCGGGCTTCAGTAGTTGCGGTGCACCGGCTTAGTTGCCTCATAGCATGTGGGATCTTCCCAGACCAGGAATCGAACCTGTTGTCCCCCGCATTGGCAGGTGGATTCCTATCCACTGTGCCACCAGCAAAGCCCCAGGCAGGGATTTATCTTGTTCAGTCTGGTCCCCAAAACTGGGTCAGGTACACAGGAAGTGCTCAGCCAAATATGCAAAAGCTCACACAGCCTCAAACTCTCACACCTCATGTTCATGCAATCACCCGCAGTCACAACAGTCGCACACACTCACACATCCTCACAGGCTCATGTGTATACACACACACACACAGAGGCTCTACAAACACTCGTGGTTTCCCCTGCCTGAGCCCCCCTCCCCTCCGCCAAAGCCTCTCTTTGCTGCGGTGTGCAGGCTTCTTGTTGCAGTTATTTCTCTTGTTGCGGGGCACAGCCTCTAGGCATGCGGGCTTCAGTAGTTGCGGTGCACCGGCTTAGTTGCCTCATAGCATGTGGGATCTTCCCAGACCAGGAATCGAACCTGTTGTCCCCCGCATTGGCAGGTGGATTCCTATCCACTGTGCCACCAGCAAAGCCCCAGGCAGGGATTTATCTTGTTCAGTCTGGTCCCCAAAACTGGGTCAGGTACACAGGAAGTGCTCAGCCAAATATGCAAAAGCTCACACAGCCTCAAACTCTCACACCTCATGTTCATGCAATCACCCGCAGTCACAACAGTCGCACACACTCACACATCCTCACAGGCTCATGTGTATACACACACACACACAGAGGCTCTACAAACACTCGTGGTTTCCCCTGCCTGAGCCCCCCTCCCCTCCGCCAAAGCCACCCTAAGACTCTGTAAATGTCACCGGCTGTGATGCTCTGGCCCAGGCAGGCTGGGGGGAGGCCAGGGTGGGAGGCGAACAGTGAGCTGAGTCCTGATGCCCTCAGCTCCCCACCAGACCCCTCTGCCTAAGGACTGGGCAATTTAGAGAGAGAGAGAGAGCTGCCTTTCTGTAACCAGAACTGGCCAATCCCGGTACCTCACGGGCCTCAGGCTACGGCTGGAAGAAGGACCAGCCCCACGGGCTGGAGGGGGGTGGGCCATGATGAGGACGACTGAGTTCTTTGTCATTGTTCCTTCCCGGATTCACTTTGCATATTTGATTGAGCATCTCCTCTGTCTGACCCTGCGCTGTGCTCTGGGGGCACCCGGGTGAACAAGATAAAAATCCCTGCCTGACTGGGGCCGCCGTCCTGGAGAGGTAGACGCTAAACAAACACGTGTGTGTGTGTGTGAGGTCGCGATAAGGGATATTAGAGGAAAATAAAGCCGGAATGGACCATGGTGGAGGGAAGGCCAGGTCTATAGGCTGAGATTTGAGTGAGAAGGGCCAGGGAAGAGCTGCCGGCAGGGAAACCCGCCTGTCTGGAGCAGAGGAGAGACAGACAGAGCTGGGGAAGAGGAGGCCAGCGGAAGGCAGAAGCCACCTGCTTCGGGATGGCTCTGGGACCCACTGCCGGGGGTCAGCGTTTAATTCCAAGCGATGTGGGTCCGTGAAGGGCTTTAGGGTTCTAGCTGGGGTTTTATGGCCTGCGGCTGCTGTAACAAATGACGACAAACCATGTGGCTTACAACAACGGAAATGTATCCTCTGTTCTGAAAGACAGAAGTCCCAGTTCAAGGTGTGGGCAGGGCCATGCTCCCTCTGAAGATTCTAGGGGAGGGTCCCCCTGGCCTCTTTCAGCTTCCAGTGGCTGCAGATGCCTTGGTTTGTGGCCCCATCCCTCAAGTCTCTGTCTGGGTCCTCACACGGCCTCCTCTCTGTGTCTCTCTATGTCTAAATACTCCTCTCGATTCTCTAGTCTAAATACACCTGCCACTGGAATTAGGGCCCATTGCCCAAGAATGGATCATCTCTAGGTCCTTAACTGATTTTATCTGTAAAAACTCTGTTTCTGGGACTTCCCTGGCAGTCCAGTGGTTAAGAATCTGCCTTCCAGGGACTCCCTGGTGGTCCAGTGGCTAAGACTCCACACTCCCAATGCAGAGGGCCCAGGTTCAATCCCTGGTCAGGGAACTAGATCCCACATGCCACACAATTAAGAGTTCCCCTGCTACAACTAAAGATCCTGCATGCCGTAACTAAGACCTGGCACAGCCAAATAAATGAATAAAAACATTAAAAAAAAACAAAACAAGAAAAGAATCTGCCTTTCACTGCAGGGAACATGGGTTCAATCCTTCGTCAGGGAATTAAGTTCCCCTATGTGGTGGAGCAACTAAGCCTGAACACAGCAACTACTGAGCCTCCTGGCTGAAATGAAGACCAAAGGCAGCCAAAAAAAAAAAAAGACCTTATTTACAAATAAAATCACATTTTTTTAAAATTTATTTATTTATTTTGGGCTGTACTGGGTCTTCGTTGCGGTGTGGGCTTTTCTCTAGCTGTGGTGAGCAGGGACTGCTCTCTAGTTGTGTGCAGGCTTCTCGTTGCAGCGGCTTCTGTTGCAGAGCACAGGCTCTAGGCGCACGGGCTTCTGTGGCTTCAGCTCCTGGCTCTAGAGCACAGGTTTAGTAGCTGTGGCGTGCCGGCTTCGCTGTTCTGCGGCACGTGGGATCTTGCTGGATCAGGGATTGAACCTGAGCCTCCGGCATTGACAGGTGGATTCTTTACCACTGAGCCAACAAGCAAGCCCCCAAATAAGGTCGCATTCTGAAGTTCCTGTTGGACGGGAATTTGGGCAGGAGAGAAAACACATTCAATCTGATACCCTGGAGTTTAAACAGTGGGGTCCCTCAGCCTCTCAGGCTAGATGCACCCCTGGGTGATCTCCCTCTCTGACAATCTCCTTTCCTTTTGCACTCAATCTGGCCTCTGCCCCACCCCTGGGACTCCTGTCCCCTGAGGCTCCAACTCAAACCACATCCAGCCTGGTGGGATCCAGCACCTTGATCTTTCTTCCTTTTGATCCTGGTGACTTCCGAGTGGGTTACACTTCATCCCTTGGCCCCTGGGCATTTCCACCCATTCTCCACTCCCAGAGACTTTGCTGGAAAACAGCTAATTATGTCCGTCCCCTGAAGCCAGTCTGCTGAGGCTAGGGTGGCACTGGGTGACGGTGCCCTGCATCCACGGCTGGCGGCCCGTGAGCCAACACACAGAGATTTCTATATGTTTTTAATTCCACAGCAATACTTTGATTAGAGAGCTGATGTGTTGTGTACGACCTCAGGGACCTCATTATTTTTCTAACTCAAATAAATACAGCGTTTGGAAGGCAGGGAGGGGTGGAGTGGGGGGAGGAGGAAAGGAAAGGCGCAGGAAACCTTATCTATAAAAAGAATTCAGGCCTTAATGAGCTTTTAAAACTTGCCAGCACCCCCTCCCCCCTCACTGATCTATAAACAGAAGATCTGGCTTCTGGCTTCAGCTGCGAGATTTTGGGGGTTCAGGGTGGGCACAGCCAGAGAAGGGGGCTCAGCTGGGCTTCTAAGATTTTGGAGGATTCCCAGCTGCTGGGAAGATGGGAGCAGTGGGGTCCAAGCTCAGCAGGAATTGCCACCATTTGGGTGCCCAGACTGATAACAGTGGATCTGAGAAAGACATAGAATTCCCTAATTCAAGAATTCCCTGGTGGCCCAGTGGTTAAGACTCCATGCTCTCACTGCCAAGGGCTGGAGTTCAATCTGTGGTCAGGGAACTAAGATTCTGTAAGTCAAAGGGTATAAGAAAAAAAAAAAACCTAAACGTAGAATTCTCTGATGCCCTAGGCTCTCTTGAGCGGTCCACACTGTCATGAGGAACAGTGGAGAGGTGGTATTGCCTTATCCTTGTGTGTCTGGGAATTCTTCTGCAAAGCTTCCTCCGGGAGAGGCTGGGATGAGCAGATGGGTAACAGGCTGGGAAAGGCGAGGAAGCCAAGATCATAGAGTGTGTACTTGATGCTCTCCCTAAACTGCTCTCATTCACGAATCATCCTTGAGTCTGCCCAGTGGCTGTTGGAAAAAGGGGGCTACCACCAGTTTAAGGAGCCCCTTCAGTGGCTATATGTTGGTGATGGAGTAAGGTGATGACCATGGAGCTTGCAAAAGGGCAGGGTGAACTTCTCATGACTGCCATGTTCGTCCATTCAAATAGGAGCAGAGAGCCTTCCCAGAACAGGCAGCAAAGCCAATTTCGAGTGAAGACGAGTTCTTTGGGCAGAAATGGGCTTGGACTTGACAAATTTCTGTGTGATGAAAATTCCAGGGATCAGGACAGACTGAGGGCATCTGGGTAAGGGCTTTAAGAAGGACCCAGGATAGGGAGAGGGTGGAAGGGCTAAAAAGAAAGATTCAGGGCATGCAAAGTCATGTGTGGTACCCAAGTGGCTGATGGAGGAGGGGTGGGTGCTGGAAGATGCGAGACTGGGAGGTGGGGGAGCTATGTAAAGGGCAGAGATAGTGCTTAGTCACTCAATCCTGTCCGACTCTTTGCTACCCTATAGACTGTAGCCCACCAGGCTCCTCTGTCCATGAGGATTTTCCAGGCAAGAATACTGGAGTGGGTTGCCATGCCCTTCTCCAGGGGATCTTCCCAATCTAGGGATTGAACCCAGGTCTCCCGCACTGCGGGCAGATTTTTACCATCTGAGCCACTAGGGAAGCCCAAAAATACTGGGATGGGTAGCCTATCCCTTCTCCAGGGGATCTTCCCAACCCAGGGATCAAACCAGGGTCTCCTGCGTTGCAGGTGGATTGTTTACCAGCTGAGCTACCAGAGAAGCCCGAAGGGGCAGAGAAGGGTGTCCAATCTAAAACAGCAGCCCCTGGGACCTCCCTGGTGGTCCAGGGGTGAAGACTCCAGGCTCCTAACACAGAAGACACGGGTTCCTCCCTGGTCAGGGAATAAGATCCTACATGCTGCATGGGCAGGAAAAACAACAACAGCAGCTCCTGTCCTCACTTTCTCTCTACCCATCATAGTTGGATTCATGTCCTTTCTTTTGTCACTCTCTGACATACTCGTGTGTCATCTGCTCCCTTCACCAGGCTGGCCTCCTCCCTTGCCCCACCTGAGAGTAAGGGCTTTTGCCTGTCTTGAAAGGTGGGTGGGAAGGTATTAGCTAGGGCAGTTGTCCTCAGGATGTCAGCAATGGTGTACTAGTAAGCCAGTTGGGATTTATAATGTTTGCCAATTTCCATGGTGTAGATTTTCCCACCTCGGTCAATTTCAAGCTGTGAAAGTGCCCTCTCTGAGGAGAATAGGGAGGTGCTATTCACCTCAGTTCAGTCACTCAGTCATTAAAAAAAAAAAACCTAAACGTAGAATTCTCTGATGCCCTAGGCTCTCTTGAGCGGTCCACACTGTCATGAGGAACAGTGGAGAGGTGGTATTGCCTTATCCTTGTGTGTCTGGGAATTCTTCTGCAAAGCTTCCTCCGGGAGAGGCTGGGATGAGCAGATGGGTAACAGGCTGGGAAAGGCGAGGAAGCCAAGATCATAGAGTGTGTACTTGATGCTCTCCCTAAACTGCTCTCATTCACGAATCATCCTTGAGTCTGCCCAGTGGCTGTTGGAAAAAGGGGGCTACCACCAGTTTAAGGAGCCCCTTCAGTGGCTATGATGTTGGTGATGGAGTAAGGTGATGACCATGGAGCTTGCAAAAGGGCAGGGTGAACTTCTCATGACTGCCATGTTCGTCCATTCAAATAGGAGCAGAGAGCCTTCCCAGAACAGGCAGCAAAGCCAATTTCGAGTGAAGACGAGTTCTTTGGGCAGAAATGGGCTTGGACTTGACAAATTTCTGTGTGATGAAAATTCCAGGGATCAGGACAGACTTAGGGCATCTGGGTAAGGGCTTTAAGAGGGACCCAGGATAGGGAGAGGGTGGAAGGGCTAAAAAGAAAGATTCAGGGCATGCAAAGTCATGTGTGGTACCCAAGTGGCTGATGGAGGAGGGGTGGGTGCTGGAAGATGCGAGACTGGGAGGTGGGGGAGCTATGTAAAGGGCAGAGATAGTGCTTAGTCACTCAATCCTGTCCGACTCTTTGCTACCCTATAGACTGTAGCCCACCAGGCTCCTCTGTCCATGAGGATTTTCCAGGCAAGAATACTGGAGTGGGTTGCCATGCCCTTCTCCAGGGGATCTTCCCAATCTAGGGATTGAACCCAGGTCTCCCGCACTGCGGGCAGATTTTTACCATCTGAGCCACTAGGGAAGCCCAAAAATACTGGGATGGGTAGCCTATCCCTTCTCCAGGGGATCTTCCCAACCCAGGGATCAAACCAGGGTCTCCTGCGTTGCAGGTGGATTGTTTACCAGCTGAGCTACCAGAGAAGCCCGAAGGGGCAGAGAAGGGTGTCCAATCTAAAACAGCAGCCCCTGGGACCTCCCTGGTGGTCCAGGGGTGAAGACTCCAGGCTCCTAACACAGAAGACACGGGTTCCTCCCTGGTCAGGGAATAAGATCCTACATGCTGCATGGGCAGGAAAAACAACAACAGCAGCTCCTGTCCTCACTTTCTCTCTACCCATCATAGTTGGATTCATGTCCTTTCTTTTGTCACTCTCTGACATACTCATGTGTCATCTGCTCCCGTCACCAGGCTGGCCTCCTCCCTTGCCCCACCTGAGAGTAAGGGCTTTTGCCTGTCTTGAAAGGTGGGTGGGAAGGTATTAGCTAGGGCAGTTGTCCTCAGGATGTCAGCAATGGTGTACTAGTAAACCAGTTGGGATTTATAATGTTTGCCAATTTCCACGGTGTAAATTTTCCCACCTCGGTCAATTTCAAGCTGTGAAAGTGCCCTCTCTGAGGAGAATAGGGAGGTGCTATTCACCTCAGTTAGTCACTCAGTCATGTCCAACCCTCTGTGAACCCATGGACTGCACCATGCCAGGCTTCCCTAACCATCACCAACTCTTGGAGCTCAAACTCATGTCCATCGAGTTGGTGATGCCATCCAACCATCTCATCCTTTGTCGTCCCCTTCTACTTCCGCCTTCAATCTCTCCCATCATCAGGGTCTTTTCCAATGAGTCAGTTCTTCTCATCAGGTGGCCAAAGTATTGGAGCTTCAGCTTCAGCATCGGTCCTTCCAGTGAATATTCAGGACTGATTTCTTTTAGGATTGAGTAGTTTGATTGCCTTGCAGTCCAGGGGCCTCCCAAGAGTCTTCTCACACCACAGTTCAAAAGCATCAGTTCTTTTGGCACTCAGCTTTCTTTATAGTTTCCAACTCTCACATCCATACATGACTACTGGAAAAACCATAGCTTTGACCAGACGGACCTGACTATTTATACCCCCTCCACCAAATTCACATGTTGAGGGATTTCCTTGGCAGTCCAGCGGTAAAGACTTCACCTTTCAATGCAGGGTGTGTGGGTTCAATCCCTGGTTGGAGAATTAAGGTCCCAACAGGATGTGGTCAAAAATTGGGAAAAAAACAAACAAACCAATATTTCACGTATTGAAATCTTAATCCCCACGTTGATCATATTTGGAGGTAAGACCTTTGGGAGGGGATGGGGCCATGAGGGCAGAGTCCCCATGAATGGGATTTGTGCCCTTTATAAAAGAGATCCAGAGAGCCACCTCGTCTACCATGAAAGGACATAGTAAGAAAATGCCATTTATGAAACAGCAGAGAGCTCTCACCAGACATGAATCTGCCCCGGTCTTGATCTTGAACTTTCAGCCTCCAGAACTGTAGGAAACCAGTGTTTATTTTTTATAAGCCACCCTGTCTATGGCATTTTGTTATAGCAGCCCCAGTGGACTCAGACAGGAAGTATGAGGGGGTCTCTAGGTGGGCATAAGCTACAGTGTGCTTGTAAACCAGCTGGGGGGAAGGAACATGCCTTATGTGTTTGCCCGTGGCCAAACTTGGCAGATTTCAAGCTGTGAATATGATATCCCTGAGCCACGAGCTAGGAAAAGATGTCTCTTGTGAGCCAGTTTGATCCAACTGGGCTACACCACTGGGTGTCATCCCCTGCCTGGGAATTAGCCCTTTTGCAATTTTGGCTCAAGAAAAAGAGAGGAAAAGGAGGAAGGTGAAGCAGGTTTCCTGCCTTCCTTCCATCCCAGGGCCATTGCACTCACTGTTCCCTGGCCTGGCATGATTTTTCTCCAAATGGTAACTGAGTCCTCCCTACCATAGTTTCCCCATAGTCAAAGCTGTGTTTTTCCTGTGGTCATGTACAGATGTGAGAGCTGCACCATAACGAAAGTTGAGTGCTTTTGAATTGTGCTGCTAGAGAAGACTCTTGAGCATCCCTTGGACAGCAAGGAGGTCAAACCAGTCAATGCTAAGGGAAATCAACCCTGAATATTCATTGGAAGGACTGATGCTGAAACTGAAACTCCAATACTTTGGCCACCTGATGCAAAGAACTGACTCACTGGAAAAGCCCCCGATGCAGGGAAAGATTGAAGGCAAAAGGAGAAGGAGGCGACAGAGAATGTGATAGTTAGACAGCATCACCAAGAAGGGAATGGCAACCCATTCTAGTATTCTTGCTGGGAAAATCCCATGGATGGAGGAGCCTGGCGGGCTATAGTCAGTAGGGTCGCAAAGAGTTGGACACGACTGAGTGACTTCACTTCACTTCACTTCACCAACTCAATGGATATGAATTTGAGCAACTCCGGGAAATGGTGGAGAACAGAGGAGCTGGGCATGGTGGAGAACAGAGGAGCTGGGTGTGCTGCAGTCCGTGGGGTCACAAAGAGTTAGACATGATTTAATGACTGAACAACAACTTCAGTCTAAGCAAACCCCATCCTCCTGCTAGCCCTGCCCCCTAAGCAGTCCAGCACCTTCTGAGCCCCCTGCAGTGGCCAACCATGCAGAGGTCATTACTGCCATATCCGTATTTGATGAGTGGATCACTGAGACACTGGGAGGTAAAGCACTGAGCTGGAGGCACAGACCCAGAGAGTAATAGACTGGCTGCTGAATCTGTTCACGCAACCACTGGGCTTTGTTACTGCCCAGTTTAATCTCTTCCTCAGCACATTGTGGGCATGTTTTCCTGCCTTGTCTGCTAGAGGCCAGTGTGAGCACCAGCTCTTCTCTCGGAGCATGGCCAAGGCACTTTCTCTTTCTGAGCCTGATTTCCCTTCTGCAAAATGGGTATATAACAGAACTTACCCCCGCCGTGGCGCCATGTGCCTCCATGAAGGGAATACTTGAGTGGTTTCGCTGGTAGTCCAGTGGTCAAGAATCATCCCTGCAATGCCACGGGAGACATCGCTTCAATCCCTGGTCCAGGAAGATCCCACCTGCCACAGAGCAACTAAGCCCATCCACCACAACCACTAAACCAGTACCCTAGAACCCTCGAGCTGAATCCACTGAAGCCTGCACAGCTGGAGCCTGTGGTCTGCAACCAGAGAAATCACTGTAGTGAGAAGCCTGCGCACCACAATGAAGAACAGCCCCCACTTGCTGCAACTAGAGGAAGCCTTCGTGCAGCAACAAAGACCTGTGCATGCGTGCATGCTTAGTCCCTCAGTTGTGTCCGACTCTTCGCAACCCCATGGACTGCAGCCCGCCAGTCTCCTCTGTCCATGGGATTCTCCAGGCAAGAATACCGGAGTGGGTTGCCATTCCCTTCTCCAGGGGATCTTCCCAACCCAGGAATTGAAGCTGGGTCTCCTGCATTGCAGGTGGATTCTTTACCGTCTGAGCCACCAGGGAAGCCGACAAAGACCCACCACAGTCAATAAATAAATAAATAAATCTTAAAAAAAAAAAAAGGGAGGAAGAATACTTGGCTCATGGACTTCTAAAGCAGGGTTTCTGGACTTTGGCAATACCGATGTTTAGCAGCATTCCCAACCTCTACCTGCCAGAAGTTGGTAGCACCCACCTCCTAAGTGGGGCTTCCCAGGGGGCACTCATATAAAGAAAGAAAGTGAAGTCGCTCAGTGGTGTCCAGTGCTTTGCGACCCCATGGACTGCAGCCTGCCAGGCTCCCCCGTTCATGTGATTTTCCAGGCAAGAGTTCTGGAGTGGGTTGCCATTTCCTTCTCCAAGGGATCTCCCTGACCCAGAGATTAAACCCAGGTCTCTCACATTGCAAGCAGATTCTTTACTGTCTGAGCCACCAGGGAAGCTGCAGCATAGTAAAGAACCCGCTTCCCAATGCAGGAGACGTAAAAGACGCAGGTTCAATGCCTGGGTCAGGAAGCAGGGCATGACAACCCACTTCAGTATTCCTGCCTGGAGAATCCCGTGGACAAAGTAGACTGACAGGCTACAGTCCATAGGGTCACACAGAGTCAGACACGACTGAAGCAACTTAGCACACACACACACACGCAGGTACACCCTAAGTGTGATGACCAAAAATGTCTCCAGATATTGCCAAATGTCTCCTGGTGTCGGGCGTGGGCAGAATGCCCTCTGGTTGAGAAACTCTGTTCTTAGTCAGTGATTCTTCACGCTGTCTGCATATTAGGTTCACCTAAGAGTCTGAACTCTTGCCTGGAAAATCCCATGGATGGAGCCTGGTAGGCTGTAGTCCGTGGGGTCGCTAAGAGTGGGACACAACTTCACTTTCACTTTTCACTTTCATGCACTGGAGAAGGAAATGGCAACCCACTCCAGTGTTCTTGCCTGGAGAATCCTAGGGATGGGGAGCCTGGTGGGCTGCCGTCTCTGGGGTCGCAGAGTTGGACACAACTGAAGCGACTTAGCAGCACCAAGAGTCTGAAAGCTTCCCAAAGCCAGCCCCACCCAATCGCCTTAGATTCTCTGAGGGTGAGGTCAGGGGTCAGCATTGTTCGTTCTGTTTGTTTGGGGGTTTTGTTGATGTTGCTTTAATTAATTATTATTATTATTATTGGCTGCATCAGGTCTCAGTTGTGGCACGAGGGATATTTTGTGGACTCACTCGGGCTTCTCTCTGGTTTCAGCGTGTGGTTCTGTAGCTGCCAGTTGTGCTGGCTTAGTTGCCCCTCAGCGTGTGGGGTCTTAGTTCCACAAGCAGGGATCAAACTTGTGGCCCCTGCATCGGAGGGCTGATCCTTAGCCAACGGACCACCAGGGGAGTCCCATGAGCATTGTTAAAGCTCCGCAGGTGAACCCAGTGGGTGTTTAAGGTTGAGACCAGCAGCAGGAGACAGGTGATGCATCCAAAGTGGGCCATGGAGGAGGTCTCAGTGGAGGTTGGGCCACATCCAGGGAAATCAGCAGGAGGTGGTGAGGTACCCAGGGCTGCCAGGAGCTGGGAGCTGTTATTACCGTGTCTTGGGCTCAGGCTACCACCACACAGAGCAGATTGCTTAAGTGACAGACTATTTTCCCAGTTCTGGAGGCTGAAAGTCCAAGATCAAGGTGCCAGCATGGTTGGTTTCTTTTTCTTTCTTTCTTTCTTTTTTAAAATATTTTTTAACTTATTTATTTGGCTGTGTCATGCTTTCAAACTGTGGTGCTAGAGAAGACTAGTCCCTTGGACTGCAAAGAGATCAAACCAGTCAATCCTAAAGGAAATCAACTCTGAATATTCATTGGAAGGACTGATGCTGAAGCTGAAGCTCCAATACTTTGGCCACCTGATGCGAAGAACTGACTCACTGGAAAAGACCCTGATGCTGGGAAAGATTGAAGGCAGGAGGAAAAGGGGATGAGATGGTAGGATGGCATGACCGGCTCAGTGGACATGAGTTTGAGCAAGCTCTGGGAGATAGTAAAGGGCAGGGGAGCCCGGCGGGCTACAGTCCATGGGGTCACAAAGAGCTGGACATGACTGAGTGACTGAGCAACAACAAAGGTCTTAGCCGTGGCCTATGGATCTTCATTTGCAACATGCACAGTCTTTAGCTGCGGCATGGGGATCTTGTTCCCTGACCAGAGATTGAACCCAGGCCCCTGCATTGGGCATGCGGAATCTTAGCCACTGGACCACCAGTGAAGTCCCAGGGCTGGTTTCTGATAAGGTCTCTTTCCTGGCTTGCCGACAGCTGCATTCTCACTGTGTCCTCGTGTGGCCTTTCCTCTGTGTGTGCGTTGAGAGAAAAAGGTCTCTGCAGCCTCTTCTTCTTATAAGGACACCAGTCATATCAGATCATCAGGCTTCACCCTTATGACCTCCAGTAATCTTGCCTGGAAAATTCCATGGACAGAGGAGGAGGAGGTGCCTGGTGGGCTATATAGTCCATGGTGTCCCAGAGACTCGAAAATGACTGAGTGACTAAACAACTATGACCTTATTTAACCTTTTTTTTTTTTGCCACACTGCACAGCTTGTGGGATCTGTTTCCCGATCAGGGATTGAACCCAGGGCCTTGGCCGTGAAATCCTAACCACTAGATCACCAGGGAACTCCCTCATTTAAAATTATGCTGCTGCTGTTGTTGTTTAGTTGTCAAGTCTTATCCAACTTTTGCAATCCCATGAACTGTAGCCCACCAGGCTCCTCTGTCCATGGGATTTCCAGGGTGGAGTGGATAACCACTTCCTTTACCAGAGCTTCTTCCTGACCCAGGGATGAAACCCACGCTTCCAGCATTGACAGGCAGATTCTTTACCACTGAGCCACTGGGGAAGCCCTCATTTAGCCTCAGTTACCTCCTTAAAGGCTCTGTCTCCTCACACAGTCACAGTGAGGGGATAGGGCTCCAAAATATTAATTTGGGGGGGACATAACCCAATCCATAAGAAGATAAATGGAGGAGCATCCAGCATGGAGCCACACTGTGAGCTCCCAGAGATTTCGGTGCTGGGCTCGCAGCCACTCTGTGAATCTGGGCTGTTGATAAAGCGCAGGAAGACTGAGTGGGGCTTCCTAGGCCCTGCAGTGGCTGATGCATCCACAGATGGGACACGAGGGAAGGCTGTCAAAGCCCCCTCCAAAGTGCGATCCATGCAGGACAGTGTCCCCAGAGCTGATGACCCCACACATGGCACACACACATGGGTTCTCAGACCCCTCTGCCCATCAAGGCTGGTCGGAGGCAGCTGCAGACGGACAAAACATGGGGCCCAAGCCAAGGTCTCCAGCTCTCCAAGTTCACATTCAGTAGACATAGATGGATGCTTTCTGGTTCTATATTTGGGCAGGAAGGGGATTTCCCATCCCTAAAACATTCCAGAGAAGCTGGGAAGACATAAAAGGCATGCAGAGCTGATGGGAGGCAGGAAAGACACACACACTGCTCAGCTCAACAGAGGGAGGAGGGGAGGCCCAGGACCCCAGCCTGTGACACCTGACTGTAAAACCTGAAGCCCCACCCCCAGGGGGACAGAATGCATAAGTGGATCTCTGTGTATGTGTGTGCTCAGACATGTCCAGCATTTCGCAACCCCATGGACTCTAGCCCGCCACGCTCCTCTGTCCATGGAATTTTCCAGGCAAGAATACTGGAGTGGGTTGCCATTTCCTTCTCCAGCAGATCTCACCGACCCAGGGATTGAACCTGGGTCTCTTGCATCTCCTGCACTGGCAGGCAGGTTGCTTACCCTGCACCACCTGGGAAGCCTGTGTGTATGCGTGTTAAGATACATATAACATAGCATGGACCAGGTTTTCTGGCCGTGTTGCAAAGCATGTGGGATCTTAGTTCCCCAACCAGGAAATCCTCCCACACCCCCTACATTAGAAGCATGGAGTCTTAATCACTGAATCACCAGGGAAGTCCTACACTTACCATTTTTAATCTTAACTGTTTTTAAGCACACAGTTCAGTGGTATAAAGTACATTCACACCCTGGTACAACCATCACCACCATCCATCCCCATAAGTCTTTTTATCTTGTAAATCTGAAATTGTATACCCATTAAATAATAACTCCCCACTCCCTCTTTCCCAGACCTTGGCAACCAGCATTCTACCATCTGTCTTTCTGATGTTGACTAATCAAAGATCCTCACCTAAGTGGAATCATACAATATTTGTGTGGCTGGATTATCCCTGAGCATAACGTCCTCAAGTTTCATCCATGTTGTAGCATATTGCAAAGCTTCCTTTTTAAGGCCAAGTAAAACCTGTTGTATGAATACATCACATTTGGCATATTTACCCATTCATCAGTTGACGGACACTTGGGTTGCTGTCATGGTTTAGCTACTAGGGCTTCCCTAGTGGCTCAGATGATAAAGAATCTGCCTGCAAGGTAGGAGACCCAGGTTAGATCCCTGGGTCAGGAAGATCCCCCCATCCCCTGGAGAAAGGAATGGCTGCCCACTCCAGTATTCTTGCCTGAAAAATTCCATAGACAGATGAACCTGGCGGGCTACAGTCCATGGGGTCACAAAGAGTCGGATATGACTGAGGGGTTAACACTTTTACTATGAATAATGCTGCTAGGATCATGGGTACACAAATATCTCTTTGGGACCCTGCTTTCTATTCCTCTGGGTATACACCCAGAAGTGGGTTTGCTGGGTCAGTCTTTAGACCCAGCAAGACCTACTATGTGCCCAGCAGTGTTCTAGGACAGCAATGAACAAAACAAATAGAGGCCCCTGTCCTCCCAGAGCCCATGTTCCAACAGAGAGGGAGGCAATGAATTAGTTAAATAAAATAGAAGATGATGGGACTTCCCTGGTGGTCCAGTGGCTAAGACTCCATGCTTCCAATTCAGGCAGCCCGGGTTCATTTCCTGGCCAGGGAACTGGATCCCACATGCTGCAACTAAGAATTCATATGTGGAAACTAAAGATCTCGCATGCTGCAACAAAGATCAAAGATCCTGCGTGCCACAACTAAGACTCAGTACACCCAAATAAATAAATAAATATAAAGTATATATAGAAGGTGATAAGTTCTGGAAGGAAAGTAAAGCAGAGAAGAGGAATGAGGAGTGCCAGGAATGGGTTACGGTTTTAATCAGGTGGCCAGGGAAGATCTTATGGAGAAGTTGACTTTTGAGCAAAGAGTTGAAGGAGGTGAGAGAGCCATTTAAGTTATATAGTGCTGCATAACAAATAGTGGAGGTGATGGAATTCCAGTTGAGCTATTTCAAATCCTAAAAGATGATGCTGTGAAAGTGCTGCACTCATAATGTCACAAATTTGGAAAACAGCAGTGGCCACAGGACTGGAAAAGGTCAGTTTTCATTCCAATCCCAAAGAAAGGCAACGCCAAAGAATGCTCAAACTACCACACAGTTGCACTCATTTCACACGCTAGTAAAGTAATGCTCAAAATTCTCCAAGACAGGCTTCAGCAGTATGTGAACCATGAACTTCCAGATGTTCAAGCTGGTTTTAGAAAAGGCAGAGGAACCAGAGATCAAATTGCCAACATCTGATGGATCATCGAAAAAGCGAGAGAGTTCCAGAAAAACATCTATTTCTGCTTTATTGACTATGCCAAAGCCTTTGACTGTGTGGATCACAATAAACTGTGGAAAATTCTGAAAGAGATGGGAATGCCAAACCACCTGACTTGCCTCTTGAGAAACCTGTATGCAGGTCAAGAAGCAACAGTTAGAGCTGGACATGGAACAACAGACTGGTTCCAAATAGGAAAAGGAGTACGTCAAGGCTGTATATTGTCACCCTGCTTATTTAACTTATATGCAGAGTACATCATGAGAAACGCTGGGCTGGAGTGAAAACAAGCTGGAATCAAGACTGCTGGGAGAAAAATCAATAACCTCAGATATGCAGATGACACCACCTTTATGGCAGAAAGTGAAGAAGAACTAAAGAGCCTCTTGATGAAAATGAAAGAGGAGAGTGAAAAAGTTAGCTTAAAGCTCAACATTCAGAAAACGAAGATCATGGCATCTAGTCCCATCACTTCATGGCAAATAGATGGGGAAACAGTGGCTGACTTTATTTTTCTGGGCTCCAAAATCACTTAGATGGTCCTCTGGCTCATGAGGCTGCACTCAAGGCAGCCACTGATGTTATATGGTCATCTCAAGGTTCAAATGGGGAGAAGCACACACAAGACTGTTGGCAGAGTTCAGTTCCCCAGTGGTGATTGGTTGAGGGCTACTCTCCATTGTTTGTCAGCAGCTCTCTCCACAGGATGGCACACATCCTGGTTATTGGTTTCATCAGAGAGAGACAAGAGTGCTACAAGAGGGGGAGTCAGCAGGACAGAAGTCACAGCCTTAAAACCTAATCATGGATGTGACACTCCATCTATTTGGCCATCTTCTACTGATTAGAAGTGAGCAGTTCAGTTGACACTAAAGAGGAAAAAAACTATAGAAGAGCAGGTACCATGGAAGACCATCTCATTGACACTGCCTACTATAGGATTCATGTGGATATCTGGGAATAATATACAAGGCAGAAGGAACAGCATGTGCGAAGGTCCTGAGGCAGGAACAAGCTTGGACTGTGGTTGGGGGAGAAAAGACAGTGCGCCTGGAGCAGGAACTAAGTAAGGGGAAAGGATACAGCATGAAGGCAGAGAGGCCAGCAGCCATCCTGAGGGCCATGGGAAGAAATCTGAATTTTTTTTCTGAAAGCAATGAGAAACCACCAGCCAATTCCAAAGCAAGGCATGGGTCATCTAATTCATAGTTTGAGCCTATTTCTATGATAGTTGTGGAAGTAGTACGGTACCTAGGGTTTGCTTTAAAGTACTCCCTTAATTAGCAGATGCAAATTGGTATACAGAAACTGGATAAAAAAAACAAGGAATTACTGTGTAGGACAGGGAACTATATTCAATATCCAGTGGTAAACCATACTGAAAAAGAATGTATACATACATGTATAAACTGAATCACTTAGCTATACAGCGGTAATTAATACAACATTGTAAATCAGCTACACTTCAGTTTTAAAAAAGATTTTAAAAGACTCCCTTGAAAACATGTTGGAGGGGCAGTCAGAGATGAAACAAGATGGGCAAAATGTGGACTATCATAAAAGTCAGGTGACAGGACCATATGGGCTCTTCATACTCTTCTCTCTACTTTAGCACATGTGTGAAAATTTTCTGTAATAAAAAGGGAAATATTCACAACAAACCATGTGTCAGGTTTCTGCGGGGTGAACAACCTGTAGGGGAGTGAGGGAAGAAGCAGAGGTTTGAGACAGAGGTGACTACAATGGTCCAGGCTACAAGCCATCAACACGTTGGCCAGATTAAAGGCTGATGATACCAAGTGTTGATAAGACGGGGAGGAACTGGAATGCTCATCCTCAGCCAGTGTGTCAAAGCAGGTGCCAGGTGTGTTTGTTTGTTTATAAAGTTACACAGTTACCATACAGCCCAGAAATTCAATTTTTAGGTATCTACCCATCAGAAGTGAAAACATACATTGGTGCAAAGATCTGTTGGCAAATGTTCACAGCAGCTTTTGTTATTGCCAAAAAAACTGGAAACAACCCAAGTGTCCAGGACAAGATAATGGATAAACAAATTGAGGTCCGGGGACTTTCCTGGTGGTCCAAGGGCCAAGGCTCCGAGATCCTAGTACAGGGGGTGTGGGTTCCCTGATAAGGGAACTAGATCCCACATGCCACAACTGAGAATTTGGGTGCCACAACTAAAAAGATACGGCATGTTGCAACTGAGAGCTGGTGCAGCCAAATAAATAAATACAAATTAAAAGTTAAGAAAAACAAAAACAGGTTGAGGTCCATTCATAGCATGGAATGTCATTGTTGTTCAGTTGTGTCTGATTCTTTTGGGACCCCATGGACTATAGCCCGCCAGATTCCTCTGTCCATGGGATTTCCCAGGAAAGAATGCTGGAGTGGGTTGCCCTTTCCCCCTCCAGGGGATCTTCCCAGCCCAAGAATGGAACCCATGTCTCCTGCATTGCAAGTGGATTCTTTACCACCAAGCCACCTGGGAAGCCCACCATAGAATACTTCGCTGCAATAAAAAGGAACAAACTACTTATAACTTGCAAGGGAAGTGGATAAAGATCTCAGGATGTTAGATACTGAGGAGAAGCAACCAGACAAAAGAGGCCTCCCCGTGTGGTTCCCTGTGTATGAAATTCTCCAAAAGGCTACGTTAACTCATGTTGACAGAAACCAGAATAGTGATTAGGATTGGGGATGAGAGGGATGCGATCCTTCTGGGACCATCTGGATGAGAACGTTCCATACTTCCATGCGGTGGAGGTCCAGGGGCCACAGGCACGTGACATGCACG
>SJXQ01010786.1:363666-390066 GCA_006408695.1 Aepyceros melampus | reverse complement strand
AAAAAAACCCAGACCATGTGACCTGCCTTCCTCTCCCAGGCATTTGCCTCTGAGGATCCTGACTCCAGTTATACCACCAAAGGGCATGTGTAGTGGAGAGGAATGGGACTCTACGTGGGGACCTAGAGTTGGCCTCAGAAAGCTTGCTGAGGGGGACTTCCCTGGTGGTCCAGTGGCTAAGACTCTGCACTTCCAATGCAGGGGGCCTGGTCAGGGAACTAAGATCCCGCAAGCTGCAATGAAGATCAAAGTTCCTGCATGCCACAGCTAAGACCCAGGACAGCTTAAATTCATAATTATTTTTAAAAAGAAGTCTCCTTGGGGGATGTTGGAGGCTAGATAGATGGGGCAGGGGCAAAGCAGGGGGTCTCTGTGGACCTGTGTGTCCCGGGGATCATTGTGCACCAGTTGCCCCACACCAGGAACTCTGCACTGGGGCATGGGATCATCTCTGCTCCTCATCTCCTGGCCACCTCCCTGGGAGACCCGGAGAGCACACAACCAGCTTGACTCCTGAGGCCAATGCCTCGGCCGTGGTGAGCGGACATCTCCTGTCCTCACTGAGCCCCCTAAGGCTGCCCCCATCCTCCCTGTGGCCAGCCCGTGTCCCTGGGGTCCTCACCCCTTTTGAGGTTGGGATCTCTGCTTCACTCCCCTTGGCCAGAGAGAAAAACCCTTAAGAGTTGTTGCCAGCCCCACACCCCAGGCCCCTTGCCCAGCTCCATCTTCCTGACTTCATGCCCCGCAAAAGCAAAGTCTCCTTGTGCAGCCTGACAACCCCAAAAGGAAAATGCCTGGGTTCCATGGGCCCTGGTCCCTGCATGCCTGCTTTGGGATGGGATGTGTTGGTCTGAGGGAGGCTGGGAGGCTGTGAGTACCCCTCAACCCTGCCAGAGAAAGAGAACCCTGCCCCCAGTCCCAGCTGGCTTCAGCGTTGGGGACTGTCTGCCTCTTGGGGAAGGGGGCGGAGCCTCTTGGAGCTCCTAATTACGGTTTCAGAGGCACAGACTTAATTACTGCCTTGCGAAGGGTTAATTACCCCTAATCGGCTGGGAATCAGGCAATTCTCATGCCTTTGGAGAATCCAAATATTTCCCCTCCCAGAAGCCCCCCCCCCTACTTAGAATCTTCTCAGTTTCCTTGCATGGAGGTGTGGGGCGGGCTGGGCAGATCGGAGCAGTGGGACAGGGAGGGTCTGAAGCCACCAGTCTGCTGGCAGAGAATCCACTTTCTGGGCAAAAAAGGGACCCAGCGGGCCCAGAGGGGGCTCCATCAGTGGGGGCTCACTCAGCGCCTGGGGCCGCTCTGTTCCTCCCAGAGCCCTCTGCTGGGCTCAGGAGATCAAGAACTGCCCAACTCCCTGCTTTTCTCCTGATGCCCTCCCAGGGCCCTAGACACACCCACTGCTTCCCACTTTAGGCCCTGGCAGGTCCCCCTACCTGGCTTCTTTTCCCCCGCTCCCACCATGATGCTGTGTCTGGGAAGTTCTGACCCCAAAATGTCATCTCTTCCAGGAAACCCTCCCTGACCACTGTCTCCCCAGGCACCACTCCTCTCCCCGGAGTTCTCCGATCTAGCATGCTTTACTCCTCTGAGAAACTGCCTTGTTTATACGCAGGCTGGGTGACCCGGGGCTCCATTTCCTCATCTGTAAAGTAGGGGTGATGTCAGCAGTCCCATCAGAGTCTTGGACCATGACTGTGGTGACCCCCAGGGCTCAGGGTGATTTGAGACATCCTTCTGCAGGGTCCCAGGAGATGAAGTTTCTGAGCAGTGCTCAAGGGTAGTGAGTTGAGGGCAGGCGAAGTGAAATTCGGGTGAACAGTTAGAAGTTAGAAAGGAAGCAGACCTGAGGACAGTGATCAGGTTGTTTGCACCTGTTTTACAGGTGGGGAAACTGGGGCTTAAGGAGGTGAAGTTACCCAGGGCACAAAGCCCTCCAGTGGGAGAGCTGGATTTCAGACCCACATTTGGCAGAGTCCCACAGGGGCTTCCCTGGTGGTTCAGATGGTAAAGAATCTGCCTGTAATGAGAGAGACCCAGGTTCAATCCCTGGATCAGGAAGATCCCCTGGAGAAGGGAATGGCTACCCACTCCAGTATTCTTGCCTGGAGAATCCCATGAACCGAGGAGCCTGGTGGCATACAGACAGTCCATGGGGTTGCAAAGAACTAGAGACGGCTGAGCAACTAACACACAGGCACTGAATTAGGGAGGGGCGAGGCTGCAGAGGCAGTGATGGGAGGAGGGTTGTTAGGAGGGAAGGTGAAAAGCGCAGTTTGACTCAGTTGCGTTGGCTGTGTTGTGGGAGGGGTGGCAAGAATGATGGTTTAGACCAGGATGGGGTAAGGATTAAATTAGGGATAGGAGCAAAGAAGGGAAAAAAGGAAGGAGGGAGAAAGACAGAAAGAGATGGAGGGAGAGAGAGAAAGATGAAGGGAAGTAAGGAAAAAAGAGAAAAAAGGAAGTGGAGAGGAAAGGAATGGAAAGAGGGAGTGGGGAGAAGGAGCTGGTCAGAACTATTTCAGTGACAAGTAAACATTCAAACCCAAATTGACTTAAGGACAAAAACTATTAATAATTTAATGGTTCATATAGCTGAAAAGTCTAAGGTATGTTGGCTTCAGGCACAGCTGGATCCAGGGGCTTAAACAAAGTAATGTTCCCTCTCAAATGTGTATGTGTGTGCTAGTTGCTCAGTCATGTCCAACTCTTTGTGACCCCATAGACCCTGTCCATGGAATGCTCCGGGCAAGAATACTGGAGTGGGTTGCCGTTGCCGTCTCCAGAGGATCTTCCCAAACCAGGGATTGAACACCGGTCTCCCACATTGCAGGCAGACTCTGAACTGTCTGAGCCACCAGGGAAGCCTCTCTCTCAAATGAGCTGTCCTCAGTGAGCTTCACACTCAGACAGCCATTTTCCATGGGGTTTAAATGGCCTCACAATCCCTGGTTTATATCTTATCAGCCCTGAAACTCTAGGGAAGATAGCTACTTTGACAATAGGTCTGGCAAAAGTCTTGGGGCTGCCTGTCCTTGGACAGACTGGGATCCATGTCATTTAGGAATCAGTCTCAGTAGCCAGAAAAACTGGAGTGTGTCCACTGACCAGGTCTGATCTTGTGATCGCTCCTGGTGATGGGGGTGGGCCTGGCCCCACCAGGCCTAAATGGACAAAGGGTGAACGAGAAAGAGACAACTCACTCAATGAATTTATTGAGCACCTACTGTATGCCTGGTTCTGCTTTAGGTGCTAGAAGTATACCAAAAACACCCCTTGCGCTCATGGAGTTGATACTACAAGTAAAGACGTGAATTATAATGATAGTAGAAGGTGTGGTATAGAGGGACTTCCTGGTGGTCCAGTGGTTAAGAATCCACTTCCAATGCAGAGGACGTGGGTTTGATCTCTGGTCGGGCAACTAAAATCCCACATGCCACAACTAAAGAGCCCGTGCACCGCAACAAAGACCCAACACAGCCAAAATAATAATAATATTAATAATAAAGTGTATAGTTTAATAAAGAAAAATAAGGTGTGGTATAGAGAAAATTAAAGCAGGGGGAAAGGAACTGAGTTGTTTTTTATTTTTAAATATTTATTTATTTATTTGTCTGCACCAGATTTTAGTTGAGGCATGTGAATCCTTAGTTGGGGCACTTGGTTCCCTGTCCCTGACCAAGGATCAAACCCCAGCCCCTTGCATTGGAAATGGGGAGTCTTAGCCACTGGACCACCAGTGAAGTCCCAAGGAGCTAAGATCTTTTTAAACAGGAGGTGGTATGTGAACAAAGACTTGGAGCAAAAGGAATGAAAATATTTGGGAAAGGCAGAGGGAACAGCCAGTGCAAAGGCCCTGAGGCTGGACTGTGTCGGGTGTGTTTGAGGAACGGTGAGGAGGCCTGTGTGGCTGAGGAAATGTGTGAGAAGGAGGGTGGGAGGCAATGGGACCAATTGTTCAGGGCCTTGCAGGTGCGAGGACTTTGGATTTAGCCCTGAGTGAGTTGGGGTCCACAGAGGGTTCTGAGCAGAGGTGAGACGGGACCTGACCAGACTCACGGAAAGAATAGATCGTCAGACCCACAAAGCAGCTGTCATAGACACACACAGAGAGGCTGGGTCTCTACCCACCATGATCCCCGCTGATCTGCCCGCTACCATCCTCTTCCTGTGTTTCCTTGAGGTTCTGAAACAAGAGGGAAGAAGGCAGGGCAGAACATTGCAAAGAATGACGTAGCCCAAGACCTCAACATAAACCGATTGGAACCAAATGGGTCCAAGATGGCAAACAAATGGACTTCCACTCCTTAAACTTCAGTATATGCTCATTGTAACACATCAGCAAGCTAAGTGACACACCCACGGGTGCCGTGACACTTCCAAGGCTGACCTTCAAAGACCCAAAAGTGGGAGGTGGCCCACTTCTTGGAAGTCGCCACCCCTTCCTCAAAATAGATGAATAATCCTCCCACCAGGTGCCAAAAGTAAAGAATCTGCCTGCCAAGAGACTCGAGTTCAATCCCTGGGTCAGGAAGATCCCCTGGAGGAGGAAATGTCAACCCACTCCAGTATTCTTGCCTGAGAAATCTCATGGACAGAGGAGCCTCGTGGGCTACAGTTCATGGGGTCGCAAAGAGTCAGACACAACTGAGCAGCTGAGCACACAGTCTTCCCACTCATTAGCCTGTGAAATTACCCAGCCTCTGAAAGCTAACCACACCACATTTCAAGGCTGCACTTGCCCTCTGTGACATTCCACATTTTCTCTGTGGAGTGTGTTTAATTCTAAATAAATCAAGTTCTTACCTATCACTTTGTCTCTCACTGAATTTTTTCTACAATGAGACATCAAGAACCTGAGTTCCATGTGGTCCCCAAACCAGCTGTGTGGTCTCAATTGGAAGATTGTGCATTTTGGCCAGGTTTGAGCCCCGGCATGTGGGTTCAGGTCCCAATCTGAGGTGAATATTTTCAGTTGGGTTTGTGACCTTCTCCCATGACCCACAGGAAAAGGCACGGGTGGGTTGAAGGGCTGGGAGGACAGTATAATACCTCGGGCTTCTCATTCCCAGAAGCCCCCAGCCCCACTCTGATCCAGGGCACTTGGGCAAGGCTTCTGGGAAAGTGTTTGCTTTCTGCCTTCTGCAGGTTGGTGGGAACAGGCGTGGCTTGAGGAACAGACACATGACCTAGCTTGACTGGAGCAGGGCAAGAGGGAAGGAAGCTGATCACTGAGAAGCCAACAGAACCCAGGAAGCCCTACGGACACAGGGTCTGCCCCTCGGAGAAGGCACAGGGGTCCGGAGGTTATTTCAGGCTTTGCTGGCACTGGGCTCTGTTTGGATCTCAAGCCAGGGGCTGTAGGAAGGTGGCAGGCTCTGTGGTCTGGCTCGAGTAGAGCTGTTGATGGAAGGGCCGATAAGGACCCTTGAGCTGGATTTCAGCCCTGAGAGGTTGGGCAACATCCTGTTTGGGCATCCTGTCTATGGTTTTCTCTCCTGCAGTCCTGCCCTGACCCTGGTGGGAGAATTTCAGACTGGCAAGCAGGAGCCAAGTACCCACTCGACCTGAAATCAAAATAACCCCCATGTGAATTTTCCAAAGAATAGGATATACACATGCGAAAGGAAGAGGAAGGAGAAGAGTGGATGGAGGGAAGCTCTCATACTCTATTTCCTGTTCTGCACAAAAAGTCCTTCTAAACAGGCCGGAGCATGCACGTGCGCTCCGTCATGTCCAGCTGTTTGCGACCCCATGGACTGTAGCCCGCCAGGCTCCTCCATGCAGGGGGTTTTTCAAGCAAGAATACTGGAGTGGGTTGCCATTTCCTCTCTGGGGCATCTTCCCACCCAGGGATCAAACCCAAGTCTCCTGAGTCTCCTGCATTGGCAGGCAGGTTCTTTACCACTGAGCCACCTGGGAAATAAACCACAGACCTAAAGCTAAAACCATAGGGATTCCTTGGAGATCTAGTAGGCAAGGACGTTCAGTGCTTTCACCGTTGGGCCTGACTGGGGAACTAAGATCCCACAAGCTGCTCAGTGCAACCAGAACAAACAAACAAAATTTTTAAAAAATCCAAAAGAAAACAAAAACAAAAATTCCCTTAAACTATAAAAGTTCTGGGAGAAAATAAACGGGGCAATCTTTGTGACCTTGGCTTAGGCAAAAAAATTTTAGCACTATGTCTCCAAAAGCATGTTTTGTAAAAGAAAATATGAATAACTTGGACTTCATTTAAGTGAAATGTTTGGAAAATGAAAAGACAAGTCGCAGACCAGGAGGAGGTATGTGCAAATCATATATGTGATAAAGGACTTGTATTCATAATATGTAAAAAGCTCTCAAGACTCAATAATAAGTCTCAACGGCCACTCACGTTTAAGACTCTAAACAAGGTAAAAATAGACAAGATTTTCTAAACTCTGATATAAGGTACCTACCAAAACCTCACAGCAAATATCAAACTTAATTGTGAAATAGTGAAAGATTTCCCTCTGAGATTAGAACCAGAAAAAATGGCCACTATCACCACTTGTCTTCAACATTGCAATAGGGGACCTAGCCAAGGTAATAAAGAATATAGGAGATTTAAAGATTGAAAAGTGAAAGTGTTAGTTGTGTGTGATTCTTTGCAAACCCAGGGACTGTAGCCTGCCAGGCTCTTCTATCCATGGGATTCTCCAGATAAGAATACTGGAGTGGGTAGCCATTCTGTTCTCCAGGGGATCTTCTTGACCCAGGGATTGAACTTGGGTCTCCTGCATTAGCAGGCAGATTCTTTATCATCTGAGCCACCAGGGAGGTCCATAAAGATTGAAATGCAGTAACTAAAACCTTCACAGTTAGTGAATGACACTATTATGTACATTGCATATGCAATAAAATCCACTGCTCGGGGCTTCCCTGGTGGTCCAGTTGCCAAGACTCTGCACACCCAATGCAGGGGTCCAGGTTCACTCCCTGGTCAGGGAACTAGGCCCACATGTCACCCTGGCACTGTGACTAGAAAAGCCTGCACACTGCAACAAAGACCCAGCACAGTCCAAAAGAGTAAAATAAAAATGCTTAAAAAAAAAAATCTGCTGCTAAACTAATAGAACTGAGTGACTTTAACAAAATCCCTGGATACAAGGTCAATTTTTTAAAATAACTAATTTTTATTGGAGTAAAGTTCAATACTTTAAAATAAATTCTATTTCTATATATCAGCAACAAGGTATTGAAAAATAACTTTTTAAAAAACTAAATAAAAAGATACTGTACAACATGGGGAATAGAGGCAAGATTTTATAATAACTATAAATGTAGTATGACCTTAAAATTATAAATCACTACATAGTATACCTCTAAAAAATAATATTGTACAGAAACTATACTTCAATAGAAAACAAAAACAGTGATCCAGTGATTAGAACTCAGCACTTTCACAGCTGCAGCTTGGGGAAAATCCCTGGTTGGAGCATGGCCAAAACCCCAAAACCACAACAAAACCCCCTCCACACAAAAAAAGAGAACGCTCAATAAAGAATTAAAAACTCAATTAAGGGACTTCTCTGGTGGTTCAGTGGTTGGGACTCCAAGCTTCCAATGCAGAAGATGTGGGTTCAATTCCTGGTCAGGGAACTGGGATCCTACATGCCTGCACCACAGTCAGAAAAGAAAAAAAAATGTTGCAGCTCTGGGAAACTACTGGATAAAGTGACTAAGAGTAAAAAGGAGAAGACGACAGAGGATAAGACGGCTGGGTGACCTCACTGATGCAATGAACACGAACTTGGGCAAACTCCAGGAGATGATGAGGGACAGGGAAGCCTGGCATGCTGCAGTAATTGGCTCACGAAGAGTCAGACACGACTGGGCAACTGAACAACAACAGGTGGTCCAATGGCTAAGACTCCATGCTCCCAATGCAGAGAGCCCAGGTTCGATCCCTGGTCAGGGAACTAGATCCCACATCCTGCAACTAAGAGTTCACATGCCGCAACTTAAGATCTCGAGGCTGCAACTAAAATGTTACATGCCACAAGAAAGGTAGACCCTGCGTGCTGTGACTAAGACCTAGCGCAGCCAAATAAATAAATGTTTTTAAAAACAATTTTTAATGGTTTTAAACAGATAATTCACCAACAGGATATTTGGATGGCAAATAAAAATAGGAGAAGATACTCAAGATCATTAGTGGTTAGAGAAATGCAAATTAAAACCACTATGAGATACCATCACAGACACCATTTGGAAGAGGTAAAATAAAAAAGACTGATAATGCCTAGTATTAGGATATGGAGGTACTGGAACCCTCAATTGCTTCTAGTGTTGAAGTAAAATAGTACCATCGCTTTGGAAAACCATCTGGCAGTGTCTTAAAATGTTAAACATTTGTGTCCCATATGATCCAGAAATGAAAGCAAACTCTGCACAAAACTTGCATACGAGTCTCCAGAGCAGCCTTATCTGTAATAGCCCAAAGGTGGCAATGACTGAAATGTCTATGAGCTTTTGGTAGACACCTTATATCCGAGTTTAGAAGTTTCCATCTATTTTTTACCTCGCTTAGAGTTTTAAATATGAGTGGATATTGAGACATTATTGAGTTCTGAGAGCTTTTTATATATTATGGATACAAGAGTTTTATCAGATATACAGTCTGATGATGAGTAAAAAGAATGTGGTAGACCTATACAGCGGAATACTACTCAGCGATGAAAAAGAACAAAGAATTGATAAACACACCAACATGGATGGATCCCCAACAATATTACCCCAAGTGAAAGAACCCAGATACAAAATACTACATTTTGTATGATTCCATTTTTGAGAAATTTCTAGAAGAGGCAAAGCTAGAAAGACTGAACACAGACCAGTGGTTGCCTAAACCAGGGGGCGGTGGAGACAGACTATAAAGGGGAATGAGAGAGGGGCCTTTCCTGGTGGGCCAGTGGCTAAGGCTTTGCACTCCCAATGCACAGGGCCCGGGGTCAATCCCTGGTCTGGGAACTAAGATTTCACGTGCTGCAACTAAGCCAGGTGTGTGGCCAAATAGATAAAATTTAAGAAAACAAAACAAACCCAAAAGGGAAGGAGAGAATGTTTGAGCTGTTGAAAGTGTTCCCAAACACCCGATTGTGGTGGCGGTTGCATAACACCCTGAATTTACTAAAAATCACCTGACTGCAGATACCAGGTGAATTAAACAAAATATAAATTATACTTCAAGAAAGCTAGAAAAAAACTTGCCTCAAGCATCTTCAGATGGGATTGTCATCATTCAGTCAGATCAACAAGTAGCTACTCTTCACACTGGGAGCACAGTGAGGAAGAAAACAAACCAAAAAAAAAAAAAAAAACCCTGCCTGTGTGAAACTAATGTTCTCACGAGGAGACAGGAAGCAAGATCAGAAACGAAAATCTACAGAGTTGTCAGGTGCTGATGTGTTACGAAAAATTATGCAATTTTAAGTCGGGAGTCAGGGAAGGCTCTCTGAGGAGGTGATGTTTGAGGAAAGACCTGAAGGAAGTGAAGAGAAAGTCATGCAGAAATCTAGGGTAGAAAGGTACTAGGCAGTGGGAATGGCAGGTGCAAAGGCCCTGTGGTGGGAGCATGCCAGCATCAGTGAAGAAACCAGTGGGGGCAGAAGGAATAGCCAGGGGGAGAGTGGAGGAGGTGAGGGCAGGGAGGGGACGGGGCAGAGTGTGCAAAGCCTGGAGGTCCTGGGGAAGACTTTGGCTTTTGCTCTGAGTGAAGTGGGAGCCAAGGAGGACTCTTGAGCAGCGGAGGGTGTCCTCTGGCCACTGTTGGGGAAGCAGCCTGTAGAGAGATGAGAGCTGGAGTTGGAAGATCCAGGCAGAGGTGATTGCACTGGTCCAAGTGGGAGATGACTGAGGCTGAGAAGGAGGTGAAAGGTGGTTGAATTATGCATAATTGGGAGTTGGTGGTCAGCAACCCCTGGACCACTGGGTTTGCTGATGCAGGAGAAAGAGAGAGAAGGGGGAGATGGGGGAAGGAGGAAGAAGTGAGGTGTGGAGCAAGAAGAAGAAGATGAAATAGCCCAGAGAGATATGGATGACTTCCAAAATTTTGACCTGAGCCTCTGGGCCACTGAGAAGATAACTGAGGCTCAGAGAGGTATGGGATGGGCAGGTTGCACAGGGTCCAGGCGGACCTCATCCCCAGGTGAGGCTGATTTGAGAGCCCTGGGGGTGTGAGTATCACCGGGCAGAGCCAGGCACGCCCCCGCTTCCTCTCGTGTCCCCATCCTAGCACCCCTTCGGGCTCTGCTCTCTTCATTTCAGTCTTCTTTCCAGAATTTCTCCTCCCTGGGGAATCCAGGCCGTGTGCTTCTGATTCCTTTGTCCTGAACTCATATGGTGTGAGCACCGCCCCCCACCGCCGCCCGCCGCCCCCCAAAAGCCTTATGTGGAAGAGTGTAGAGGCAGTGGCGGGGGAGGGGGCACATTCCTCCCGGGGAGTGGGGGATGGTCACGGCTGTGTTCAGCAGCCCAGAGGCATCTCCCGGGCGTCCAGTAGTAAAGGAGGCATCTTCCCAGGCTGGGCCAGACCGACTGCCGCCCGGCACATGCTTTCTTTGGGGACTGGCCCACAGCCCCGGCTCCAATTGCTCAGATCTTCCCCCCCAGGCCTCCCACGTATTTCCTCCTAAGAGCCATGACTATGGGATTTGGTTCCTCTAACCTCTCTGTCTCTACGCAGCTCTGCCACTTCCCTAGGCTGCCTCCCTGGTGGCCACAGTGGGCCTGGCTCCCCAGCCAGCCCCAAATAGCTGTGGCAGGGCCTTTATGTGGCCAGAGCCACAAGGCAGGGATCACACCCTCCCCCATCTTCTGACCTCTTCCCCCTCCTCCCCACCACTTGGGGATCTCTGGTCCCCTCCTCCCTCTCCATGTCAAAGGCTTTGGAGAGGTTGCTTTAAATCATTGCCCCTTTGCTGACCACTAACCCGCCAAACTGAGCTCTTATAATAGGGGAGACAGACTGGCCGACGCTTAGAAGCTAATACTTGTAAAGAGGCCTTTCTGGCCATTATTAGATCAGCCCGTCCATCTCCCGCAACTCTAAGAAAGAGCAAGATGGGTTCCTGTTTCCGCCTACACACAGGGAGGAGATGTGGCTTGCCCAGGGTCACAGTTTCAGAAAGCGGCTGAGCTGGGACAATCTCTTGACCACAGATGAGGTCTTGACCTTCCAGAAGCTCTCAATCCAGGCGAGAGAGACAATAGCAACTGAACAAGAATATCCTTCAGTGACAAGGGTCATGAAGATCTCAAAGAGGACAGCTGGTTGGGGAATGGAAGCTTGGGTTGGAGATTCCCCCAAGACTACCCTCGGGGGAACTTCCCTGGTGGTCAAGCGATTAAGAACCCACCTTTCCGGCTTCCCTGGTGGCTCAGTGGTAAAGAATCTGCCTGCCAGTTCAGCAGACACTGTTAATTGATTCCTGATCCGGGAGGATCTCATGCTGCTGAACAACTAAGGCCATGTGCCGCCACGATGGAGCCAACACTCTAGAGCCCAGGAGCCTCAACTACTGAGCCCAAGCGTCTTAGAGCCCCTGTTCCGCAGCAGAAGAAGCCACTGCAGTGAGAAGTCTGCGTGCCACACTAGAGAGCGGCCCTGATTCGCCACAACTAGAGAAAGCCTGCGCAGCAATGAAGACCTAGCACAGCCAAAAAATAAACACATTTCTTTTCAAAAAGAACCCGCCTTGCAATGCAAGGGATGTGAGTTTGATCCCTGGTCAGGGAACTAAGATCCCACATGCCATGCAGCAACTAAGCCCCTGGGCCTTGACTTGAGAATTCACACGCTTCAGCAAGAGATCCTGCATGACGCAATGCAGATATGTTTTGCGGTAACGAAAACCCAATGCAGCCGAAAAAATAAATAAATATTAAACAAAACCAATAAACAGACCTCTCTTGGAGTAAGTGATTCAGGAGGACTGCTCCTCCTGAGCTCAGAAAAGTTGTTACACTCGCAGTTGCAGTTTATTACAGGAAAAAAAAAGATCAAGATTAACATCAGCGAAAAACAGCGGTGCATGGGTCAGCGTCTCAAGAGACTAGACACAGTTTCCAGTTGTCCCCTCTGGGTCATGCTGACAGCTCTCAGTTCTGCCAGGAAGGATGTGTGACAACATGCATGGAGTATTGCCAACCAGGGAAACTCACCCCAGCCTCCATGTCCGATTCATTGGAAAAGACCCTGGTGCTGGGAAAAGATTGAGGGCAGGAGGAGAAGAGGGTGACAGAGGATGAGATGGTTGGATGGCATCACTGACTCCATGGACATGAGTTTGAGCAAGCTCTGCGAGTTGGTGATGAACAAGGAAGCCTGGCACACTGCGGTCCATGGGTTCGCAAAGAGTCGGGCACGACTGAGCAACTGGAAAACAAGCAGCAGGTTCAGCCAGAAGCTAGGGGAACCAGGAGTTGTAGTGCTTGCCATGTTGAAAAAAATCATCACTGGCCTCTCCCAGTTGCAGAGCCTGAAACAAGGATTTGAGTGCAGGTGCTTCTTTAGAAGGGGATCCTGGACAGCATAAGTGGAGAAAAAGGGAAGTGAGATAGGGAGGGGTGGACAGGAAATGCTGAAAGTCTGAATGAGCACATTTTTGCTGTGAACACCTGGGACTCAGTCCCGGTGGGGCACCTCTGACAGAGTATGTGGAACACACACCTTAGTTATCCCATATGAGGGGTGAGGGAGCTGGTGTACCGATCCACCCAAAGTGATGGAGGATTATTCCCAGGCATGTTAATGTCCTATCAGTCCAGACCTGTGGTCCATGGAGAAGCCTGTGGAGAAAGCTCCCAGGCAGAGCATCCTGGGTGTTTATCAGGGCTGGGACTAGAGCAAGGTGAGTGAGGTGCACAGGGTGATTTTTCCCCCTTCCTTTTCTCTGGTGGCTTCCCTGGTGCCTCAGTGATAAAGAATCCGCCTGCCAATGCAGGGGACTCTGGTTTGATCCCTGGGTTGGAAAGATCCCCTGGAGAAGGAAGTGGCAACCCACTCCAGTATTCTTGCCTGGGAAATCCCATGGACAGAGGAGCCTGGTGCGCTACAGTGCATGGGGTTGTAAAAGATTTAGACTGACTTAACAACTAACCAACAACAAGCTTCAATATGTCTCTGCATATCACTTGGACAGATCTCATCTTCATTTAAAAATTTACCTTTTTATTCATCATAAATGTTTTGCATTCATTTCAATTATTCAGAACGTTGCATTGAAGTAATATTCACCTTGGGACTTCCCTGGTGGTCCAGTCGTTAAGACTCCATGGAGAGGGCCTAAGTTTGATCCCTGGTTAATGCATGCTGCATGGTGCAGCCAAAAGAAAAAATAATAAAAATAAAGTTTTTAAAAATATTCATCTTGATAATAGAATTCTTTGTCATCCCCTTACATTTTGCTATCTGTGGTGAAAGCCTCACTTCTCACCCTAGTGCCAGCCCTGGGGTTCATGGTCCAAGGCCATCAGCACACAGAGGAGATGACTCAGATGCCAGTCACTGTATCAGAGTCAGGGCAACCTCAGTTCTGCTGCAGTAACATGTGAGCCCCACATCTCAGGGATTTAAGACATCACAGATCTTACTTTGCACTTGGCCACCATCTGGCACACTGCAGGCTGCCCGTTGCTGAAGGAAAGGAAACACAGCAGGGCCAGCCCCAGCTCTTAAAGCTTCCACCATGAAATGACACGTGTCATAACTGCTCACTTGTCATTGGGCAAAGCAAGTCATATGGCCACATAAGTGGGCGGGGCAGCTCCTGCTTCCCTTCCGCCTGGAAGTAGAGAAGCTGGAATGGTAGTGACGGACCACGGTGGCCACTGTAGCAGCCCCAGGCGAGACTGAGGAGGAGCTGGGTGTTTGAATCTAGGTTGGAAGGTCCACATGGGAACAGAAACACATGAGACTTCAGGATATAATTGGTATTGACTCCATAGGGGGTCCATCATCTATCCAACAGCCTCATGGGCTGGCGGGTCCAGGCTCAGTCCCATCTTAATCTCCCACCCTGAGTTTTTAATTAATGTGATAAAATACACATAACAAAATTTACCATATTAACCATCTTCAGTGACCAGTTCAGTGGCATTGCATACTTCGCAGAGTTGTACAACCATCATCACTATCCTTCTCCAGAAACCTTTGCATCATCCCAAACTGATTTGGTCCCCATTAATAACTCCCTGTTCTTCACTCCCAGAGCCCCTGGCATCCACCTTTCTTCCTTCTGCAAGATTTTGACTCTGCTATGTTGTTATGTGCTTCTAGTTGCTTCAGGGAGTGTGGAATCCTCTCGGACCAGAGAGTGAACCCACGGAATCGTATAGTATTTGTCTTTTTGTGCTAGGCTGATTTCACTCAGCATAGCGTCCTCAAGTTTTATCTGAATTGTACTATGTGTTTAAATATCTTTCCTTTTTAAAAAATTTTAAGTGTTAAAAACACATAACCATCATAACCATTTTGTGTACAGTTCAGCAGTGTTAAGTATCATTCATAACATTCACTGTGGTACAATCAGCCAGTAGAACTTTTACATCTTGCAAAAGTGACACTCTGTACCCACTAAACAACTCCCCTCCTCCTCCCCTCAGCCCTTAGCAAGCAGTGAAATTCTTCTACAAATCTGACCACCTCATGTGAGTAGAATCATGGGATTGTCCTTTTGTGACCAGCTTATTTCACTTAGTGTTATGTCTTCACCCGTGTGTTATAATTTCCTTCCTCTTAAAAGCTGGATATTATTCCATTGCGTGGATGTAGCATGTTTTGTTTATTCATTCGTCCACTTATAGAAACTAGGTTGCTTCCACTTTGGGACTATTATGAATAATGCTGTTTGAGACCTTGCCTTCAGTTTGGGGAAGTTATACACCCAGAAGTGGTATGCTAATTCTGTTTAATTTTTTAAGAAACTGCCATACTGTTTTCCACAGCCTCTACGCTATTTTACGTTCCCACCAATGGTACATGAGGGTTCCAATTTCCCCACATCCTTGCCAACACTTGTTATTTTCTGTTTTGATGGTAGTCATCCTAATGGGTGGGAGGTGGTATCTCACTGTGGTTTTGATTCACTTTTCCTTGATGATTAGTGATCCTGAGCATCTTTTAATGGCATTTACCTCACCAGAGCTTTCCTTTTTTTTTTTTTTTTTTGATTGCACTGGGTCTTCACTGCTGCACTTGGGCTTTCTCTAGTGGAGGGCGGAGGCTGCTTTCTAACTTCAGTGCGCCGGTTTCTCCTGGTGGTGGTGTCTCTTGCTTGGAAGCACAGGCTCTGGGCGCAGAGGCTTACGCGGCTGCAGCACGTGAGCTCAGTAGTTGTAGCGTACGGACTCAATTGCTCCAAGGCGTGATCCTCCCAGACCAGGGATGGAACTGGTGTGCCCTACATTGGCAGGTGGATTCTTGTCCACTGTGCCACCGGGGAAGTCTCCCACCAGGGATTTTAAGGAGTCAGTTTCAAAGAAAGCTCAGGGCATGGGTGCCAGTCTCCTTGTCAATGCCAGAGCTTCCCGGTCTCATAGGCATCAGGCAGTTTGTGGGGTGCCCAAGGCTGGCTCCTTGAGCCAGAGAGAAATTACAGGCAAGAGGCAGACGTTGCGGTGGCACAGCCACAAAGGAAGTCCTGCTGAACTTTGTCACCTTGGCACCCTGGAAATCCCAGGGACACCCTTGACCCCAGACACGGGGATGCCAACAGGAAATTATCTCAGAAAAGTCATTTCTCCGACCACTCAGAAAAGTACGCTGTCTGCCCGGGGGCGGGGGGGCCTCTGCCCCTCTCTCACCCTGTCTCAGAATAACATCACCTACAGGACACTTTTGGCCGAGGCAACATCACTCCTGTGAACGGGATCCAGGCCTGCTGCCCCACCCTTGCCTCCTGCAGCATGGAGTTGATTGACAGCTCCCAAACACCATTCATCCCTCTCTCCATTGCCCACAGATTCTTCCTTCAAGCAACTTTTCCTTTGTTAAATCCTTTTTAAAAGATATTTTTCAAATTAAATTTTTTTGTTGTTTATTTGGCAGCATTGGGTCTTAGTTGTGGCGTGTGAGATCTAGTTTCCTGAGCAGGGATTGAACCCAGGCCCCCTGCATTGGGCGCTCAGAGTCTTAGCCATTGGACCACCACTTTTTAAAATTCTTGAATGAATTTATCTTCAAAGGAAATTTTTGCTGTATAGCAGAAACTAACACAACATTGTAAGTCAACTATACTCCAATAAAAAATAATTTTAAAGAAAAAGAATCTTAGGAAAAAAAAGAATCTTTATGCCACTGCCACTAAAGGAAAATAAGGCCATTTTCATAGTGGAGGACAGCAGAAAAAAGAACAGCATTGGCAAGGACACTGGAGAGGCCATATTAAATCAGTTAATGCCACTGCCTTCTTAAGACTCAGAACTGGGAATAGGGTGAGGAGAGTGAGGCACCCAGGAGCAAAATTTAAAAGGTCGCTGGCTCTCAGGGCTTGGCCTCACTCCCAGGGGCCCGAGAGCCTTGATCTCATCCTACAGTCCAGCCATGAATCAAAGACTATTTCCCTTATTTTTTTTTTAAAGACAATAAAGAAAAATGGAAAGAGATTACTGAGGTGTTGAAAGATGTCAAAAACAGCTCATGCATCTCGAAATCAAAGAACCAAACAACTCAATCAAAAAATGGATAGAAGATCTAAATAGACATTTCTCCAAAGAAGACATACAGACGGCCCACAGACATGAAGAGATGCTCAGCATCACTAATTATTAGAGAAATGCAAATCAAGATACCACCTCATAACAGTTGGAATGGTCATCGTCATCCAAAGCGCACAAACAATAAATTCTGAAGAGGGTGTGGAGGAAATGGAACCTTCCTACACTGTTGGTGGGAATGGTGAGTGGAGCAATCACTATAGAGAATAGAACGGAGGTTCCTTGAAAAGCTAAAAATAGAGTTACCATTTGATACAGCTATCCCATTCCTGGGCATATACCTGGAGAAAACCATAATTCAAAAGGATACATGCACCCCAGTGTTTACTGCAGCATTATTTACCATAGCCAAGACATGGAACAACTCAAATATCCATTGACAGCTGAATGAGTAAAGAAGATGCAGTGTTTAAATATAGACAGTGGACTATTACTCAGCCATAAAAAAGAAATGGTGCATTTGCAGCAACATGAGTGAACCTAGAGAAGATCATATTCAGAGAAATAAGCCAGACAGAGAAAAACAAATATCACATGATATTATCCCTTAATAAAAAATTATACAAGTGAGTTTTTTACAAAACAAAAACAGACCCACAGACACAGAAAAACAAAATTATACTTACCAGAGGAGAAAGGGGAAGGCAGAGGGATAAGTTAGGAGTTTGGGATTAACATATACACGCTACTATATCTAAAACTTGGAGAAGGCAATGGCAACTCATTCCAGTACTCTTGCCTGGAAAATCCCATGGACGGAGGAGCCTGATAGGCTGCAATCCATGGGGTCGCAAAGAGTTGGACACGACTGAAGCGACTTAGCAGCAGCAGCAGCAGCATTGGAGAAGGCAATGGCAACCCACTCCAGTGTTCTTGCCTGGAGAATCCCAGGGACGAGGGAGCCTGGTGGGCTACCGTCTGTGGGGTCGCACAGAGTCGGACACGACTGAAGCGACTTAGCAGCAGCAGCAGCAGCATTGGAGAAGGCAATGGCAACCCACTCCAGTGTTCTTGCCTGGAGAATCCCAGGGACGAGGGAGCCTGGTGGGCTACCGTCTGTGGGGTCGCACAGAGTCGGACACGACTGAAGCGACTTAGCAGCAGCAGCAGCAGCATTGGAGAAGGCAATGGCAACCCACTCCAGTGTTCTTGCCTGGAGAATCCCAGGGACGAGGGAGCCTGGTGGGCTACCGTCTGTGGGGTCGCACAGAGTCGGACACGACTGAAGCGACTTAGCAGCAGCAGCAGCAGCATTGGAGAAGGCAATGGCAACCCACTCCAGTGTTCTTGCCTGGAGAATCCCAGGGACGAGGGAGCCTGGTGGGCTACCGTCTGTGGGGTCGCACAGAGTCGGACACGACTGAAGCGACTTAGCAGCAGCAGCAGCAGCATTGGAGAAGGCAATGGCAACCCACTCCAGTGTTCTTGCCTGGAGAATCCCAGGGACGAGGGAGCCTGGTGGGCTACCGTCTGTGGGGCGCACAGAGTCGGACACGACTGAAGCGACTTAGCAGCAGCAGCAGCAGCATTGGAGAAGGCAATGGCAACCCACTCCAGTGTTCTTGCCTGGAGAATCCCAGGGACAGGGGAGCCTGGTGGGCTGTCGTCTCTGGGGTCGCACAGAGTCGGACATGACTGAAGCGACTTAGCATGCATGCATGCATATCTAAAACTGGTAAACAACAAGCACCTACTGTATAGCACAGAGAACTATACTCACCATTTTATAAGAACCTACAACGGAAAAAAATCTGAAAAACAATACATACATACATACGTATGTATGTATAACTGACTCACTTTGCTGTATACCTGAAACTAACACAACATTGTAAATCAAACACACTTCAATTTTTAAGAAAGAAAGGGGGAAAAATGTCAAGATACAACCACAATAAATTCAGACGTGCACCTTCATCCCGGCAACCATTACTGAGCACAGCCGTGGAGCATGCGCTCTGTGAGATACAGGGACGCGGCCTTAACTGCATGCTGGAGGGACGCGGACAGTGCATAACGGATACAACCCATGGAGGATCCCGGTGCCCCCAGGCCCTCAGAGATACCGGAAACAGGAGAGCACCTACACGGGGCTAACTCTGTTCTCACTGGCTGGCCTCCACACCTTGCTAGGTGTTAAAACATATTTTAAATGTCACCTCTGACTTTCTAGCGGCTGCACACAATCTCACCCCACGCTTTCTCTCTGGCCTTCTCTCCTGCTTCTCTCCCCGCTGTTCACTCGGCTTCAGCCACACAGGCCTCCTTGCTCTTCCACACCAGCCTCAGGGCCTTTGCACAGGTTGTTCCCTCTGCCTGGAAGGTTCTTCCCCAGATCTCCCCATGGTTCCGCCCTCCTCACCTCCTTCAAGTCCTTTCTCAAATAACTTCTCTGAAGGGCCTTCCCTGACTGCCCTGTTCAGTTCAGCAACCTCCCCACCACCCAACTCCCTCTCTTTCATTGTAGTTGTTCACTCACTAAGTCGTGTCAGACTCTTTGGACCCCATGGACTGCAGCACATCAGGCTTCCCTGTCCTTCACTATCTCCCCAAGTTGCTCAAACTCATACTCACTGAGTCAGTGGTGCCATCCAACCATCTCATCCTCTGTCACCCTCTTCTCCTGCCACCTTCAATCTTTCCCAGCATCAGGGTCTTTTCCAATGAGTTGGCTTTTCACATCAGCTGGCCAAAGTATTCGAGTTTCAGCTTCAGCATCAGTCCTTCCAATGAATATTCAGGGTTGATTTCCTTTAGGATTGACTGGTTTGAGCTCCTTGCTGTCCAAGGGATTCTCCAGCACCCACAGTTCGAAAGCAGCAATTCTTTGGTGCTCAGCCTTCTTTATGGTCCAACTCTCACATCCGTACATGACTATTGGAAAAACTGTAGCTTTGACTATATGGACCTTTGTCAGGAAAGTAATGTCTCTGCTTTTTAATATGCTGTCTAGGTTGGTCATAGCCTTTCTTCCAAGGAGCAAGCATCTTTTAATTTCATGGCTGCGGTCACTGTCCACAGTGATTTTGGAGCTCAAGAAAATAAAATCTGTCGCTGTTTCCATTCCCCCCACCCACATCTGTTTGCCATGAAGCAATGGGATCTCTTTCATTAACTTGTTTAATATTCCCATTCTTAACATTCTCTGAAACATTCTTATTTATCATATTCACAGGCTTCACCTGCCATGAAATATCAGCCTCATGAGACAGACAGCCCGGCTTGTTTACATCTCCACCACCACCCTGTCTCCCCAGGGTTAGAACAGTGACTGACATGCTGTGTTTTCTTTTTAATTAATTAATTAATTATGTCCCACCCCTCAGCTTATGGGAATCTTAGTTCCCTGACCAGGGACTGAACCCAGGCCCTCAGCACTGAAAGCATGGAGTCTTAACCACTGGACCACTGGGGAATTCCTGGCATGCTATGTTTGTTGAGTGAATGTGTGACTGCCAAATCCATAAAAGGAAGAAGACAATGCCTAACTCATCTCAGGGCAGTGGAAAGATGAAATGAGGGAGACCTTTGAGCCCCAAAGGAGAGTGAAAGGAGAGATGCCCACAGTTGGGTTGGGGGACACTGCTGTGACTTACCCAGAATTTTTTAAAATCGAAGTAAGATTTACATGATATAAAGTTAATTATTTGCAAATGATGCTGAAGCTGAAGCTCCAACACTTTGGCCACATGATGCAAAGAGCCAGCTCAGTGGAAGAGACCCTGATGCTGGGGAGAATTGAGGACAGGAGAAGAAGCGGGCAAGAGAGGATGAGATGGGTGGATGGCATCACAGATTCAGTGGACATGAGTTTGAGCAAGTGAAGACAGTGAAGGACAGGGAAGCCTGGCGTGCTGCAGTCCATGGGGTCGCAGAGTCCAACATGACTTGGAAACTGAACAACAGCAACAATTTGCAAATGAACAGCCCAGTGTCATTTAGTGCATTCAACAGTATTGTTCGATCACCACCTCCAGTCATGTTATAGACATCTCAGAAATACATTCTTCTTTATGGCTGAATAATATTCCAGCACGTTGATGGACATCTTGTTTATCCATTCATCTGTCCATGGACACTTGGGTGGTTTCCACCTCTTGGCAGTTTCTAATCACACTGTTATGAATGTGTGTGTACAAGTGTGTGTTGGAGTTTCTGCTTTCAATTGTTTTTGTGTATCGACCTAAAAGAAGAATTGTTTGTTCATAACACAACTCTATATTTAACTTTTTGAGGAACTGCCAGATTATTTTCCACAGCTGTTGAAAGCAGACCCATAGCTGATAGAATGGGCTTCCCTGGTGGTTCAGTGGTAAAGAACTCTGCCCATCCTGGAAATGTGGGCTCGATTCCTGGGTTGGAAGATCCCCTGGAGAAGGGAATGGCAACTCACTCCCGTACTCTTGCCTGGGAAATCCCATGGACAGAGGAGCCTGGAGGGCCACAGTCCATGGGGTCCCAAAGAGTCAGAGATGACTTAGCGGCTAAGCAACAGTCTGATAGAGTCCTGGAGGTGGTTTGTTTCTCCCAAAGCCCCTGGCCCAAATACAGCACTTCTCTCTAGCACTGGTCATGATCATCAGCAGCATCTCTGGCCTGACTACCCAGGACCCTGGAAACCTGTGATGCGGGCACCCAGATAGGGAAACAGGCTGGGGGAGAGATGGACGAGGGCCCTCAGTGTAAACCCCTTTCCTTCCCCTCCCCCGCCCCACATTCTGGGACCCCCTTGCAGAGCCCCTGGAAGGCTGGTGTCCACCCTCACTGGGCATTGTCAGCCCCCAGCTTGGGGCTCCCAGAGTCCTCGCAGAATGAGGAAGAAGCCGAGGGCTGAGAGCAAGAGGCAGAAACCCCAGCAGGAGTTGAGCAGTGTTCCCAGCTCTGGACCGCAGAGCTTCCGCTTGGCAGTGGCCAGTTCCCCTTCCCCGACCACTGCCCCACACGACCAGCTGTGCCCCTTTCCCCGCTGGGTCTCCTCACCTCTGGCCACCTCTGGTCATCTCTCTTTTCTTTGCTTCCTCTAACTGCTTCTCGTGAAATCCTTTAAATATTTTTCAATTTCATAAAACTGTTGATGGGGCCTAGTTCACAGAAGTGATGAAATGTCATTCTGATGATCACAGGTCTATCCGTGACTTGCTTTACTTTACTTTATTCATTAATTAAAAAAAATTTTTGTTTTGCAAGGTATACCCACAAACCCCAAAAAAGAAGTAGGAGATGGCCCTGCTCCCTCCCTCCACCATCCTGAATTCTGTTTCTTATTCTCTCGCTCCTCCTTTATTTTTTTTTTGTTTTCTTACACTTCTGAAAACTTGTTTCATTTTCTGTCTGAGCTTTATGATGCGAGTGGTTTCTGTATAGGCTTTGGGGACTTCTATTTTGCTCAAGATTCAGTTCACCTCAGTTCAGTTGCTTAGTAGTGTCTGACTCTTTGCGACCCCATGGACTGCAGCACACCAGGCCTCCCTGTCCATCACCAACTCCCAGAGTTCACTCAAACCCATCTCCATCGAGTCTGTGATGCCATACAACCATCTCATCCTCTGTCATCCCCTTATCCTCCACCTTCAATCTTTCCCAGCATCAGGGGCTTTTCAAATGAGTCAGCTCTTCACATCAGATGGCCAAAGTATTGGAGTTTCAGCTTCAACATCAGTTCTTCCAATAAATATTCAGGACTGGTTTCCTTTAGGATTGACTGGTTGGATCTCCTTGCAGTCCAAGGGACTCTCAAGAGTCTTCTCCAACACCACAGTTCAAAAGCATCCATTCTTCGGCGCTCAGCTTTCTTTATAGTCCAACTGTCACATCCATACATGACCACTGGAAAAACCATAGCCCTAACTAGATGGACCTTTGTTGGCAAAGTAATGTCTCTGCTTTTTAATATGCTTTCTACATTGGTGACAGCTTTTCTTCCAAGCTGAAGATTCGACTAGGATCAAATCATCTAGTCATAGGCTTTAAATACATTATAGTTTTATTGGTCATACCTCAATAAAGCTGGGGGTGGGCAATGCTTAAAGATTCTACTAGGAAATCTGCCCAGCTGCAAGTTAAGATCTACACTGCACTCAGAGCCCTGGAGGAGGGCATGGCAACCCCCTCCAGTATTCTTGCCTGGAGAATCCCCATGGACAGAGGAGCCTGGCGGGATACAGTCCATGGGATAGCAAAGAGTCAGACACGACTGAGCAACTAAGCACAGCACACACAGCATGGCACACTGCCCTCAATTTTTAAAAAGGAAAGAATGTGTTGCCAGGACCCAGCCACCTGGCAGCGAACCCTCTGGGGTTCTTTGTCACAGCTGTGTAATATTCCACTGTTTTTCCGGTTGCTGCTGAGTAAGCATTAACATTCCATTACAGTCTTTTCTTCCTTTCTTTCTTTTATTTATTTATTTTTGGTCACTCTGCGAGGCATCTGGGATTTTAGTTCCCTGATTGGGGATCGAAACGGTGCCTCCTGCTATGGAATCTCTTAAAAGCCATTGTGATAATGGGCTGCCTTTAACGAACCACTGGCGTTGTTCCTTTTGAGCAACTCACCCCTCTGTTCCCTCTTCTTCCGCAAATCTTGGGGTTGCTGGCCACTGGGGGTGGGGGTGCCATTGGAGACACTTTGGGGTCTAGCTACCCTGAAAAGCGCTCCTGGATCCATGGCCAACCCCTGCCCTGTTGTGCCTGCAGCTGCTTATAAATCAGCTATTTATAGCCCCACCTCCCCCAGCCCACGTCACCAGCCCCTGCCATGCTGCGGCCACCAGTGAGCTCAGTGCTGATGGGGAAGGGGAAGAGGTTGCTAAGCTCTGGGGTTTGTCTGGGGTTTGAACGTGCCCCTGCAGTTTCCTGTAGGCCTTCATTTCCTAGAAGCTGAGAACACTGAAGCAACAGCTCAACCCACTTTTTGGTTTGGGGTGAGAGAGGAGGTGGAACGGGCACTGGGAACCCCATACCCACTCCTGAGCCCCTGACGGGCCTCTCTGAGGCATCACAGCCTATCGCTTCACCCTTCTTTGGCTTGGAGCTCCTCCACCACATCTCTCTCTGTCCCCCACTCAAATGGGATACAACAGAGTGCCCCTGAGACCCTTCCCCCATGCCCCAGTCCCAGGAGACTGAGAGGCCTGGGCAGTCCTGGGGGTCTAGGCTAAAAAGGCACACGTGCCGTGGCCCCCCCACCCAACTCTGCCCCAGGGCCGTGGCCCCAAATAGTTCAGCTTCTATATTTAGGGGTTTGCTCAGCAGTGCCAGGGAACTATAAATACAGCCCAGCTCAGCTGCTAGCTCCCAACACCACGGGCTAGGCCGGGTGGGGGACAGGGGTTAGGAGGATGCCAGCTGGGGCTGGCTAGGGTCTGTGCCAGGAGTCCCTGGTCAGGTGGATTCTAGAGGGCTGGCCTCAAGGGAACCCAGGTGTCCAGCCTGCAGGAGAAGACAATGGGCCCATCGTTGGGCCTTTCTTTCCCCCCGGATTGAGGGTCAGGGCTGGCCCTCAGCCTTGCCCTCCCATCCCCTTCCCTTGCTCCCTGGGGTTTCCTGGCACAGGGACAGCTGTCTGGCCTCACAATAGCTGTGCCGCCCTCCTGGAGCCGGCAGCTGGGCCATCTGTGTGGGGGCTGGCCCGCCCCTTCCTCTGCCATTGTCTCCCTAACAGGGGGCTTCCTGTTATGCCCCTCTCCGCCCAAAGACCCCATCTGACCCCCTGCCTCAGCCCAGGCTTGCAAGAGTGGCTGGGCATGGGTTGGTGACGCCAGAAGCCAGGGGGCAGGATATTGGTGTCCACCCTCCCTCCCCACCCAGACAGTACCAAAGAGAAGGGAATCATCCTAACAGCTCCTGATGTACTCACTAACTGTATAACCTCAGCTGCTGCTGCTGCCGCCGTTTAGCCACTAAGTTGTGTCCGACTCTTTGCAACCCCATGGACTGTAGCTGGCCAGGCTCCTTTGTCCATGTGATTCTCCAGGCAAGAATACTGGAGTGAGTTTCCATACCCTCCCCCAGGGGATCTTCCCAACCCAGGAATGGAACCCTTATCTCCTGCATTGATAGACAGGTTCGTTACCACAGAGCCACCTGGAAGTCCCTACTGTCAGCCACATCCCTGCAATTCACTCACTCTGTTATGATTCCCATCATCCCTGCTGCGAGATTCTGACCATTTCATAGATGGGGAAACTGACGCCCAGAATGGCCACATCACTCACCTGAGACCACACAGTGGAAAAGAGGAAGAGACTGGGTTTGCCCCGGACCTCCGATAGAAGATTGGGGTGCCCTGGGACTGTGCCCATCATTTTCCTCCTCTGTGTGTGGGATATCCCAGGCAAGAATACTAGAGTAGGTTGTCATTTCCAACTCCAGGGGATCTTCCTGACCCAGGGATAGAACCCGCATCTCCTGCATTGGCAGGCAGGTTCTTTACCACTGTGCCCCCCCTGGGAAGCCCAATGACGTATTACATGGCAGCTACAATACTAAAAATATAATATATACAGCCATCATTCTGATTGGTTGACTAGTCCTGGATCAGTTACTTCCTAGCTGAGGAATCGCAGGCCAGGGGCCCGATCACACCCCACCCCGCATCACCCACGGTGCTGGTTTTCCAGCTGATCAACAGGACCCATGTTCCCTCCTTGCCTCACACAGTTGTGGACCAGAGGTCATGAGATTGGGGCTGGGACTTCAGGGCAGAGGGTGGGGGAGAAGCACTGTGACGCCTTCGCAGGGGCCAGATCAGGAAGGCTGCAGGGGACTTCCTTCAGTGGAGCCCTACTGGGTGCAGGCTCTGCTCTGTATCTTGTTTAGTTGCTAAGTCGACCCCATGGACTGTAACCCACCAGGCTCCTCTGTCCGTAGGATTTTTCAGGCAAGAAGATTGGAGTGGGTTGCCATTTCTTTCTCAAGGGGATCTTCCCCACCCAGGGATCAAACATGCATCTCCTGCATTGGCAGGCAGATTCTTTACCCCTGAGCCACTAGGGAAGCTCTGCTTCTGCAAAAAGGCAAATGAACCAAAGCTCTGCCCTCCAGGCTGACAGTCTAGTAGCGGGGCAGGGGCAGTGGGGGTCTGACAGTAGACAAATTAAGTAGGTAGATTTTATGATGGGGGGATGGTGAACAGTGACAGACTCAGAAAGCAGGGAGTATCCAGAGAATTAGATTTGTGACATAGAGGCCTGGGTGGAGGTTAGGTCAGGGAACGTTTGGGCAAGGAGGGAGAGGAGACAGAGGTTATCTATCTCTGGGTAAGAGTGCTCCAGGCAGAGACAATTGCCTGTGTAAAGGCCCTGCGGTCACACCATGCCCAGTGTTTTCCAAAAGAAAAACTGTAGCCAAGTGAGAGTGGGAAAGTGGGAGGAGGTGAGGGCAGGGAGGTGGCGCAGCAGAGCAGGCAGGGTCTTATGGGCTGATAGAGGACACGTGATTTTACTCCAAGGGAAGAGGGAGCCATGGAGTGCTCTTGAGCAGAGGAGAGATGAGACCTGACTCAGGCACCTTTGGGCCTCTTGCAGGGGAAAGGAGTGTGGGTTGGGGCGGGGTGCAGTGCAGAAGCTGGAACATAGACCCAGGAGATAACATGGCTGGACCAGGGTGGGGTCCAATGAGAAGGAGAAGTAGAAAGATGGGTCCATGTCAAGGC
>SJXQ01010786.1:343386-363441 GCA_006408695.1 Aepyceros melampus | reverse complement strand
ATGGAAGGGGTGGGGGGAGGAGCCAGGGTGGGGGTGGGGGAGTGTAACGTCCCCCTTCATGCCTTCCCCAAGCCTTCTCTCTCATATCACTGGTTCCTTCCTCAGCCTGCTCTGTGAAGCCAGTAGACAGGAATTATAGTCCCATTCTCCAGAAAGGAAAATTGAGTCCCAAGCTGGTTACACCTGCTCCAAGGGCCCAAGACACATCCCTGGGTGGGGGCAAGGGACAGTAGCTCCCTAGCCTGGAAACCTCACCCCCACCCACCCCCAGCTTTTGTAAGCACCAGCTGTCAGACCTGTGGGGGAGGGGAGGATGTCCAGCTCTGGCGTTTCCAGTTTTAAGGGAAAAAAGCCAAAAATCCACTTTGGGCCTGATCTGGCCCTCTCCTCTCCCAGTCTCCTCCCATATCCACTCCCCTCCCCCTGAGGAAACTGAGGCCCAGAGAGGCCCCAGTTTCCCTGATGGGGCCCCCTTCCCATTCCCTGTCCAGATCAAAAGGACAGCAAGGGCAAGAATGGGTTAATTTTACAACTGGGGGTGCTCCACCACCCCTGGGATAATGTTTGTCTGTCTTTGGCCGAGGGTGACCTTTTTTTCCATGACCACAATCCTCCCCCTTTTAGACTATTATGTACTAATGTTTTATTTAATTGTCTATGCTGTTGCATTCTTGAATCCATTCCTTTAAAAGAATCTTTATTTTGATGTCCTAATTAAAAAGCCCTTCTCATTGCCTCAGATAGTCTGTAAGCTTAACAAGTACATAATAACACAAGGAACATAAAGCTATGGATTCTAGCTGGAAAAACTTCAGGGTTACCAGGGTGTTAAAGACACATTAGCACCCAACTGAGACTTTCTGCTGGAGCTTGGGCTCCTTGCAGACACTTGGGGATCCTGCTGCCTGCCTGTGGATCTCCGTTTAGCTACTTGTGAACTGTGCCTCAACTTTCCCCTTCTGCAAAATGGGAATCATAGCAACATCTGCCTCAAAGGTATTTTGAGGAGTCAGTGAATTAAAATAGATGGATAACTCTAGTTGAATCTATTAGAGGGCTTCCATGATGGCTCAGATTGTAAAGAACCTTCCTGCAATGCAGGAGACCTGGGTTCAATGCCTGGGTCAGGAAGATCCCCTGGAGCAGAGAATGGGCACTCCAGTATTCTTGCCTGGAGAATTCCATGGACAGAGGAGCCTGGCAGGCTATAGCTACACTACTGAGCGACTAACACTTTCTTTCACTTTTTCTATGTGAATCTGGCCTGGCTCAGATTAAGTGCTTTATAAATAATAGTGTGGTTTTTTGTTTGTTTTAAATGATGAGATGGTTTCAGAGACAAGTCAGTCACATGACTAATTAGAAAAGGAAACAACTCTTCTATGATGTGATTTCTCTGTTGATTAACGCAGTGTTCCATGAGTCCCTGAAATATGTTTCCCAGTAGGTGAAACGCTGGCCCAGAAAAGGCCAGCTCCTGGACCTCGGACCTCCAAGGCCCTGGGGCCCCGCAGTTCCGCTTTCTTGGCGCCAGCCAGCCTGGCTTCCACGAAGGGCCCTTTTATGCCCCACCCTCCGCACAGCTCTCTCTGGGCCTCAGTTTCCTCATCTGGAAAACAAAGGAGGAAGTTCCAGTTAGCGCAGAAACTGGCGTTGGAGTTCAGCAGGACAAGGCAGCTAACACAGGGTGGTCCCCGCAACGTGGGAGCCCCGAGTTATTTCTGAGCGCGGCCCCTCCCCAGCCTACATGCCTCCGGCCAGACAAGGCAAGCAGGTCCTGGCAAGACTTCTCCCCGCCCCCTCGCCCTGGGATCCGCCAGCCGTTTTACATAGAGGCCAGAAAGTGCAGATACCCAAAGCGCAGGTTGTACCTTAATGTGTGTGTGCGCGCGCGCGTGCGGCGCCCCTGGGTCTGTATTTTCGCTCCACTTTCCTGTTGGCTTCCAGCTGCCCCGCCAGTTCCGGGGGAGGGCCCTGGGCCCGCGGCTGCTCCCCCCGCCCCCCTTTATAAAGGCCAGGCGGGCCTTGGGAAAGCTTGCACAGCTGCCCAGCTCGGCGACAGAAACGGCTCTGCCCCGTCTTCTGCTTCCCCTGCGGCAGCTCGGACCATGGGAGGCCCCCACGGTGGCCCCTTTCTTCTCTTTCACGGTGGCCCCTTTCTTCTCTTTCACGGTGAGCGCTCTGGGGCCCTGAGGGGTGAGGGCAAGCGGCCAGGGAGCCCCCGCGCCCTCTTTTCCCTGGAGAAATGCGAGGTGCAGCTGGCAGCTCTGGGGCCAGCCTGGAAGGGAGCCACAGGGGCCGGGCGTGGGGGCGGGTGCTGAGGGGGCCTGGGGCCAGGGGCCAGGCACCCCCATACCGTGGCAGGATCCCTCGGCATTTTCTAGAGCCTGTCCTTGTCTCCAAGAGAAATCGCTGAGCTCTCTGAACTGCTCCCAAAGTGGGAGACAGGTTTGGGGAAGGAGGAGGGGTAAAAAGGGAGTGCTGAGACCCTCTCTGACTCTCTCTCTCACACACACACAGGTGGCGGCTCTTAACACGGGTTGTAGGGAGAAGCTGGGGAGCTAGAGGACTGGGGGGCGGGACCTCTTCACTGCCAGGTAGGGGTGCCCCCAACATGTCCCACGCCCCAGAGACCCTTATTCTTGCTCTCCCGGATCCAGCTGGGATTCAGCTGCAGGTGGTGGGAAAGATTTTACCGTCGCTGGTGGCAGGTTTGAACTTTTGCTGTGACTTCCCCAGGGCGTCCCTTCCCGCCCCACCCAGGGTGGCTCTAACGGTTATCTGGGCAGCTGGTTGCCTAAGCAACCAAGCAACAAAGAGAATGAAGAAATGGCGCTTGGGGTACCAACCAGGGCTTCCCAGGTCGCCCTGGGACGGGATTCCCCGTGCTGGCCCAGGTTGGCAGGCATAAGCTCAGTGGCTCCCCGGTGGGGAAGCTAGAAAGAGGAGTTTGTATGGGTCACACCTGATGGAGGGGGGAGTGGTGTGTCACCAGAGCTGAATCTCACTGCCTCTGAGCCTCACTTTGCACATCTGTAAAATGGGGTAAGACCGATCTTCACCTTATTGGGCTGTGTTAAGTGAGTTCCAAAGCAAACTATTCCTGGTTCACAGGAAGAATTAAGTAAACAATACTTTTACTGGCTCAGCGGTAAAGAATCCACCTGCAATGCAGGAGACATGGGTTGGATCCCTGGGTCGGAAAGATTCCCTGCTGGAGGGCATGGCAACCCACTCCAGTGCTCTTGCCTGGAGAATCCCACGGACAGAGAAGCCCGGTGGGCTACCGTCCATAAGGGCTGAAAAGAGTCAGACATAGGTTAAGCGACAGCACACGAACGTTATTATTTCACTGGCGGGTCTGGGGAGAGACCGGAGGGTCTGAGGAGAAGGAGCAAAAAGAGGATGCCTGCCCGGCCCCCACCCCAGGAATCTAACCCCTCAGGGCTCGCCAGGGGGAATGCAAACCAGATGGGACTGGGCGCAGATGACCAGTGGCTCCTCTCCCAGCTCCTGTTTGGGTGACTTCCAAGGACCCAGATGGAGAAATCGTGGCCTGGGAGCCTCGTGGTGGGGGAGCAGAGCCCAACCCCGCCCTGGCGGAGGGCACGGGGCTCAGAAGAGCTGTCCCACCCCCGCGCAGGGTCTGGGAAACTTGACCCCATTGCGCCTTTTCTTTTTCTTTTAAGTGTTGTCACTTTTTTGTTTTATTTATTTTTGGCTCTGCTGGGTCCTCACTGCTGCGAGGACTTTTCTCTCGTTGCCGTCAGGGGCTGCTCTCTCGTTGCAGCGCACGGGCTTCTCTTTGCAGTGGCTGCTCTTAGAGGCACGCGGGCTCCGTAATTGTACCTCCTGGGCTCTAGGGCACAAGCTTAGTAGTTGTGGCGCACTTAGTTGCTCCTCGTCATGTGGGATCTTCCCAATTCGGGGATCAAAACTATGTCTCCTGCACTGGCGGGTGTATTATCACTGAACCACCAGGGAAGCCCCAGTTCCAACTTTCCCAAGCTCCTCTGCTCACCAGATTCTTCCTGAGCCTTTTCTGGGCTCCAGGCCTCAATCTGTCCATCTGCAGAAGGGACACACACAGGGGAGTTGTGAGCAGGAAGTTGGGAAATGGGGACAAATCAGCCCAGGCTGCATCTTGCTGCAGTGGTGGGGTGGTGGGGTGGGGGGGCCACGGCAGTAATTTTGGGGCTGTCCTGCAAAGAGGAACTGAGTCCCAGCCGAGGGGGGAGCTAGCCAAGCCCTGTGACTGGAGAGGAGGATGAAAGAAATCCTCAAACGAGGAAGGGGAAGGGCATTCTAACCTCAGTTTACCCTTGCTGAGAGGGCTTCTGGGAGGGACTCCATGCCCACTGCCAACCTGAGGGTATCAAGTTTGGACCTAGGGACTGAGTGGTCAGGGGACCCCTCACAGCCCTTCAAGTCGCGCTCACAATGACAGACCCCAGAATTCCCCTGGAAGCTCCCTCCAGGGGCGAGGAGCTGTGAGTCATGCTTTCCCTTGGCCCAGGAAGTGACTCACTCCTGCCCTTCCTCCTGCCCCCATCTGTCCGCCCACTGTCCCCTTCTGGGTCTCCGTGGATTGTTGGGGGTCTGTGCTGCCTTCTACAGCATTCCCAGGTAGGCAGGACTGGGTGCCTCCCCCAGGCCCTCCATGCTTCCCCCTGCGGCTGAACTGTCCTCCTCCTCCCTCCCCCTTTGTTTCCGTCCCCTGCCTCCAATTGTTTGCCTATCTCCCTCTCGATCTCCACATCTCTGTGTGTGTTTGTCCAATCTGTTTCTGTCTTGCTGAGTTCCCTATTTCTGTGTCCATCTCTCTCTCGTGTCCCATGCTTTGCGACCCCATGGACTGTAGCATGCCACGCTCCTCTGTCCTCCACAGTCTCTCGGAATTTGCTCAAATCTGTGTTCATTGAGTCGGTGATGCTATCTAACCTTCTCATCCTCTGTCACCCCCTTCTCCTGCACTCAGTCTTTCCCAGCATCAGGGTCTTTTCCGATGAGTCGGCTCTTCCCCTCAAGTGGCCAAAGTTCCTGGAGCTTCAGCTCCAGTCCTTCCAACGAGTAAGCAAGGTTGACTTCCTTTAGGATTGGCCATCTCTCTCTATCGCTGCCTGAACTTCTGCCTTTGTGTTTCTCTCCATCTGTCTCTCCTCGTCTCTCTGTCTCCGTCTCTCTCTTTCTCCCTCTCTCTCATCTCTATTTTCTCTCCATGTCTTCTTGTCTGTCTCTCTTTGGGGAATTGTAAGGAGATCCCCATCTCTAAAGGCCCTGATGACTTGAAGAGGCCCTGAGAGTGGGGTGCCCCTGGGTGGTAAGTACAGCCAGAGAGGACCCCCTTCCAGCAACATCCCCAGGGTGAACCCACAGCATCTTCCTGTGTGCTGGGGTGGGGGCAGGGGGAGCCCAAGGTGAAATGTCGCCACTGGGTCCCAAGACAGCCGTCAGGACTGACTGACGCCGGTGGGGGTGGGTGAACCTGTGTCCCTGGGGAAGGGTATGGGAGCTGGATTCAGGGTTGGGGGTGGAGTCTGAGAAAACTGCCTGCCCCTCCTTACATAAAGAAACATTAATTACCCAGGGAACTCTCCTCAACACTCTGTGATAACCTCTATGGGAAAAGAATCTGAAAAAGAATGAACATATGTACACGTAAAGCCGAATCACTTTGCCGTTCCCCTGAAATTAACCCAACACTATAAATCAACTATACTCCAATATAACGTAAAGAAGAGAAACGTGATGACGGTACACTTTGATGCACCAGGCGATATTTGCAGGCTTAATTCTCACAGTACTCTAGCAAATGGGTCCTGTCATCATCCCCACTCCGCAAAAGGGGAAGCTGAGGCTCTGAGAGATGAGGTTGCCTGACCGCAGTCCAGGGTGAGACCTGGGGCCGCCTGGCTCCAGTCTGATTACCGAGCTGCTGCCCACACAGGTCCCCTGGAGCCGGGACCCCTCGGTGCTTGGAACTCTTGCTCATCCCTCAGTTTCTTGCTTTCTCTCTGGCTGTGCTTAGCCTGTTGCTGGGCATAGGCTTTCCCTAGTGGTGGCTCATGGGAACTGCTCTCTGGCTGTGGTTTCTGGGCTTCTCTCTGTGGCGGCTTCTCTTGCCGTGGAGCACAGGCTTGAGGGTCCTTGGGCTTCCATAGCTGTGGCACCTGGGCTCAGTTGCTCCATGGCATATGGGTTCTTCCCAGACCAGGGACTGAACCCATGTCTCCGGCACTGGCAGGTGGATGCTTTATCATGAGCCACCGGGGAAGCCTGCCATCCCTCAGTTTCTGAAACCCACCTCCAGGTGACAGGTGGCAGATCCCCTGGCCGTGGGTGTTCATTCGCAGGCAGATGCCACGTACCCACTTTCTCCTTGAGCAACAGACAGAGACAGAGCCCAAGCCTGGGAGGGGCCGAGAGCCCCGTCTTCCTCGTTTGCATTACTCTGGGGACTGCATCTGCCCTTCCCTGCTCGGTGGCCCCTCTGACGCCCCGCCCTCTCTTTTCCAGTGTTGTGCTGCTTGCTGACTCTGTCGGAAGTTGGATCCCAGAACAGCAAGGGTGAGTCTGCTGGGAGCAACTTGGTCCACAGCTGGAGCCTGGGGAAGGGGCCCTAGACTTCCACCCTCACCCCTCAGCCCAAGCAGGAGACAAACTGGTTACAGGGGGAAGGCCAGGGTCACGCCTCCCCAGCACCCCGTCTCCTGGAGTTGATCCTGTCCCTGTCCCCAGCCCCTGGCTCAGCCCTCACCTTCTGACCAAGTCTCCATCCCCACAGCCTGCGCTCTGCGGTGCCCTCCGAAATCCTCGTGTGTCAATGGCACTGCCTGCCGCTGCGCTCCAGGATTCATTTCTTCTTCTGGGGAGATCTTCACCGACCCCTTGGAGAGTTGTGATGGTACAGCGGCTTGGGGGTGATGGTGTGACATGCAGAGATTGTGGGGTACAGTCCAGTGTTTCTGGGGGACATGGGTGTTGATTGGGGGCCTCAGCCTTTGTCCTCAGGTCCAACATCAAGGACAGAAAAAAAGAGAAAGGGAAAGATATGAAGATGGAGAGATGAGACGTGAATACACATGGCTTCCTGGAGAGAGGGCAGCTGGGTCTCCAGGAGTCTGGAGTCTGTGCCTCAGCTTGTCCTTTCAGGACTGAGGCGGGGGGGGGGACACAAGACTTCTACCCACAGCCCAGTTCAGTACTTCCCACTGTGTCTAAATCCAGGGTGACAGCCAGAGGGCCAAGAGGAACAGAGCTGATTGCACAAGCTTCAGGAATGGCTTGCTCAAGCCACAGCCCAGTCTCAGCATTATGGCCTGAGAGTCAAATTCTTTCTAAAAAGATAGTGATTAAACTTCAGGCCCAAAGCTGGGGAGTCAGGTAGGGGCTGGGGATCTCTGTACTGACCAAACTCGTGCCTTTGGGCGGTGACCCTTTGCCCTGTTGTGCTCCAGACATCAATGAGTGCGGCCCGTCCTCGCCAGTGTACTGCGGAAGCTCAGCAGACTGCCAGAACACGGAAGGGGGCTACCACTGCACGTGCAGCCCAGGCTATGAGCCTCTTTCTGGGGCAGCGGTCTTCCGGGATGAGAGTGAGAACACATGTCGAGGTAAGAATGAGGCTGCGTTTCCCGCCTCTCACTCTTGAGGTCTGGGGCCTCAGATGCTGAGCCCTTCCTGCAGCATCCTGGTTTCAGGTGTGGCACCCAGGTCTGCGTTGGGACAGGTGTACCTGTGCCTGTGCCGCTTGCACAGAGAGGCAGGGTGGCATGATGAAGCAGGCACCCAGTCCTGGCTTTGCCCCCGATCACTCTGTGTGTGACACTAGCCGGGATACTGATTCAGAAATCACTGGGACCTCCCTGGTGGTCCAGTGGACATGGGTTCAATCCTTGGCCAGGGAGCTAAGATCCCACATGCTGCAAAGCTCAGCAAAAAAAAAAAAAAGAAGTCGTTAACATGTGAGATGTGATAATATAATTGTGAGTTTATGCTTTAAACAAACAAACAGAGTGACTTTTACAGATAACATCAAAAGTAGCTTTGCCTTTTACTAACTGCGTGATCTTGGACAAGTTACTTCATTGCTCTGTCGCTCAGTTTACCCATCTGTAAAAAGGGTGACAATGGTGCTTACCTCATAGAGTTGCTGGGGTATAAATAATAAGAAGAAAAACAAAGCACGGAACAGCGAGGGCTGTTGGCATTTTAAATTATGGTCATCATGATCTAACTCACCCTCTCCAGGATGGGCATCTCTGGGGGCTCTGCTCAGGAGCAGCTGTCCTGTCCACTCCCTCACCAGGGACCCAGGAGGAGCCCGGCCTCCACACATCACTAGGCTTTGCCCCCTTTCCAGTGGGAGAAGATAGGCACGGGAAGGGGCAGAGGAGACCAGCAGTGGGCAGACAGGACTCCAGAGAGGGCTCCATGGAGATGGTTAGACCTGAATACAGAGGATGGGGAGGGGAGGAGAGGGAAGGTGGGAGGGGAGAAGGGGGCTGAGCCCAGGATCCAGAGGACCCTGAGGAGGGTCCTTTGACCCACTCTGCTGCCCAGAGAAGAGCCCGCAACCTTGGTCCCAGCCCCTTCCCTCCTGCCCTGCAGATAGAGGGCGGCAGAGCCTCCCTGGTGGGAGGAAAGAGGGGTCCTGCATCTGTGGGGTCTCTGCTGGTTCACAGGGTCCTCTGTGGGTGGATGTTGTGCTTGAAACATGTGGCCAGAGCCTTCACGTGAGTAGGGAAGAGTTCCCGTCGTCTCACTGAACCATGTGTTTGGGGAATGGAGTGTGAGCGGGCTCTCACCTGCCCCTTGGCTGGATACCCTTGTGCAGTGATGAGCCTGCACAACAGTACATGGTGGTCATGGGTCCCACTCAGTATGCCTGGACTGGGTGTGCCGCCCACCCACTGTTGCGAGCTCCTCTAGAGACATGCATGAACAAGAGTGAGTTGGGAGAGGGACCTCCAAGGGCTTCCAGGAGGGTGTCAGGCGGAGAGTAGCCTACTGACTGGGACTAAGGCCTGCCGCCTGAAGACCTGGCTCTCTGGTGGGCTCAGCTGGGCTGTCTGTGCAACCCCGTCCCGGCATTGCAGGCTTTGCTGCGCCTGAGCATGTGTCCATCCGTGTCCAGGCCGTGGGCTCTGCTATGGGCAGACAACCTGGGCTGCTCCCTGGCTTCCTCATCCCACTTTCTCTGGCATCAGAGGGCCGTCCTGCGCATCTGCCTGGTCTCCCAGCCCTCTCTGAACCCCCAGGCTCAGAACTTCTGCAGAGGGGCTCTTCTGAATGTTCAGAACATCCACCCCACTGTCATGTGGCATCTTATTTGCATAAAACAAAGGAGAGGTGACATTCAGGTACTCAGTGTGGCCACAGCACCGTGTGTCCCAGGGCCATGTCTGTCCTTTTGCCATTGTTAATGACTGCTGGGAGGAAACCTGCCCCCACTGGGGCCTCTGGCACCCTGGGTCGTGGTGAACTCTGGGGACCTGTCTAGAAATACTGAAGGAGGAGATTCAAGGAACAGTCCACTGTCCCTGGCTGGCCATGCCCCTGGCCCGGCAACCTGCCTGGAGAAGACGCCTTCTGTCACCCTGACCCCACATCTCAGCTTCTCAGCCTCCATCTTTTTCCCCACCCCACCCAAGGCTCCACTCTGACCCTCCCCAGTAATTCCAGTTCACAGACCTGAGACAGTTCTGATGACCGAGGCCTGGGGGGATGTTGTATCAGGGGTGTCCCAGGGTGACATCAACCCCCAACCCGCTGCAAGAGTCAGTTGAACAAAGAGGCTTCCATCTGGACCAGATGATGAAATGTCGTCGAAGACACTGCCCCTGGCCTGACCCTTTATTGGGGAGACCAGTCCGGGCCCCACAGTGACCCAGACCACGTTGGGACAGAAGGTGGAGGCTTAGCCCCACCCAGCAGGATGCACAGGTCTGCGTCCCTAGTGGGAGGCCAAGTGCCAAGATGGCAGAAACGCCTGCCACCCTTCACCCAAGGGCACCTGCTCCCTGCTCCAGCCACCCAGCCTTTGCTCATTGTGAACTTTGCTCAGATATGGATTCTTACCACTTACTGCCAGTCGGGGAAGCCTTCATGGGAATCAGAAGAAGGTACCTTCATAGCCCCAAGGCTGTCTGGCCAGACATCAGCCCCACTGTTGAGGACAGCCTGGTGCCCACTGCCCAGGTGACCCTGACCTTTTTCTGTCATTCTCATTTTCCATGCCACTGCCCCAAAACATTGTCCTTGAGCTGCCTGACTCAGGGGTGGATCTTGGTCCATCTTCACGGAGCTGGAGCCTCAGAGTTAGCATGGACGGGAGAGTACTGTCTTGCTGGAGTCCGCAGGATCCAAGGAGAACTCAGATGGCAGCACTCGCCCTGGGGGAGTCAGGACAAAGTCCATCACTAGGAGCCAAGATGGGCTCTGCTGAGGGAACACAGCTGCGCTTGGCTTCCAGGAAGGCCCACCCAGTCCTTCGTCCAAATCCTCAGACTGGGACACAGGCAGCTGTGATGTTCCCATCCAAGCTGGGAGCTTCCCAGGGAGGCTGAGGGAGCCAGAGCTGGCAGACGGGGAGGACTGGGCCACTTCTGGCCACATCTGGACAACAGAACATCTGGGCCACCATGCTCACCATAGGATGCCTCCATGTGAATGAGGAAAGGCCCCCACTCACCAGGGAAGAGAGAGTGGGCCCTTCTGGATCCTTCTATACTAGAAAACGTGGCCAAACTCCAGGCCCGAAGGCTGTCCACAGCAGAGGGTATCCATCACGCTCTCCTTCCCCTTGCAGACGTGGACGAATGTCAGCACAGACCCAGAGTCTGTAAAGGCCGCAGCTCTGCATCAATACTGAGGGCAGCTACACCTGCCAGTGCCCACCCGGCTTGGAGTTCAGCCCAGAGGACCCGAGGCATTGCACAGGTAGAGACCCCAGCAAAAAAGGGTGAGGTGGACCTGGAGCTGGGGAAGGAGCCCAGGCAGTACCTGGAGCCTGAGCAGCAGAGAGAAGAGACTCAGGTTCCTGTGACGACAAGGGTCTGCCAGGGCCCTGCCTGAGGATCGCATCCCCGAATGGTCCCACCATGAACCAGGGAGACAGCAGAGACTTCGGGCCCCAAACTTGGCTCTGTGAACATCTCCCAGACCTCACCTCTTTCTCATCTGCCACATTCGAGCAGAGGAAGCTCTCACTTCCGGTTCCTAGAAGGGGAAACTTGGTCCAGGACCCCGGAGGCAAGAATCCTTGGCCTGGAAGTCCAGCCCCTGTGACTCAGTTTCACTCCTAGTTTTTCTGCCTCTAAACTGAGGACCATGGCCCCTACCATGCCCATCTTACAGGTGTTTTAAGAGTCCAGTTGAAGGTCACCAGGTGCTGGCACGTGCAGTCACAGTGGGGTCCTTGGTACTGGGCGGTGAGAAGCGGAAGTGGCGGTGGCGCTAACCCTCTGGCTTTGTCCTCAGATGTGAATGAATGTACCTCGGGGAAAAAGCCCTGCCACAGCTCCACCCACTGCCTCAACTCCGTGGGCAGCTATGAGTGCCGCTGCCGCCCCGGCTGGAAGCCTATCCCTGGATCCCCCAATGGCCCAAACAACACAGTCTGTGAAGGTTCGGAGCTCAGATGCTGCACTCTCGGAGTGTGCGTGCATGCTCAAGTCGTCTTGTCCAACTCTTTGCGACCCCATGGACTATATCCCAGCAAGAATACTGGAGTGGGTTACCATTTGCTCTTCCAGGGGATCTTCCCGACCCAGGGATTAAACCCACATCTTCTGGGGCTCCTGCACTGGCAGACAGAGCCTTTACCACTGAGCCACCTGGGAAGCCCACACTCTTGGAGACCCACACTCAAAACATCCATCACATTCAGTGGCACCCACACAAACCAAACAGAATGAATGCTGGAGGTGTCCTGCTATGCCAGGCATTAATTCTTGTTAATTAAATGTGATTAATGTATTAATTAAATGTGAGATCTGGGGGGTCCTGGAGAAGGAGCTGGGGTACAAAGGGGAAGGCTTCCAGGGACTCTAGGCAGCAGCTAATTGTTCAGTTGCTAAGTCCTGTCGGACTCTGCCAACGCATGGACTGCAGCACCCCAGGCTTCCCTGTCCTTCACTATCACCTGGAGTTTGCTCAAACTCATGTCCATTGAGTAGGTGATGTCATCCTCTGTTGTCCCCTTCTCCTCTTGCCAGCATCAGGGTCTTTTCTAATCACTAGAAAAGATACTTCAGTATTTTTACAACTTGCCTATCTGTGCGGGGCTCATCCGCTGTGTGTCAGAACTCTGCACACTTCCCATAAATAAACTTAGTGTCAGCCACTCGAGGATGTGCGGACACCGGGTGGCCTCACCTCCTGGGGGACTGATAACGGGAAAAAGAGGGGCACAAGGAGGACAGGGGCCTCACAGGACTGAGGCAGAGTCTGACCCCCTCCTTCTTGTCCCCAGATGTGGATGAGTGCAGCTCCAGGCAGCATCAGTGTCACAACTCCACCATCTGCGTCAACACTGTGGGTTCATACACGTGCCAGTGCCGCCAAGGCTGGGAACCTAGACCTGGATTCCCGGATAAGCAGATGAACACCATCTGCAAAGGTACCTGTCCTGCCCTAACCCCAGGCCCCGCCCGCAGCAAACACAGACACTGCCACACCTAATGAACTGCCGTCCTGTCCCCTGCAGAGATCTCCTTCCCTGCCTGGACTGCTCCCCCTGGAATCAAGAGCCAGGTGAGTGGCCCCAGCGGGGACCAGCGGCAAAAAATCCCTCCAACCAGCTCACCCAGATCACTCATTTTCCCCGAAGCTCCCCCAGCCCAGGATGAAACTCTCTGACTTCCCCACCTTTCCCCTCTCTCCAGAGTCTCTCTGCCTTTTCGAAAGAGTCCAGAAAATGAGCAGAGACTTCAAACCAGCCATGGCCGAGAAATCCATGAAGGTAAGGGCAGGACAATGTGGGGTGGCTGGAGGATGTTTCACTGTGAATGGAGATGCCCAAGCAGAGGCCTCTGGTCAAACGGATACATCTGTATACAAAAGTCACAGATTGCTATTATTTAGTTGCTCAGTCCCTCTAGGCTCCTCTGTCCGTGGAATTCTCCAGGCAAGAAGACTGGAATGGGTTGCCATTTCCTTCTCCAGGGGATCTTCCTGACCCAAGCCGTGTCTTCTGCGTTGGCAGGTGGATTCTTTACCACTGATCCACCAGGGAAACCCATAGACACACACACACACACACACACACACACACGTTTGAGAGGAATATAATGTCAGTGGAATGGAGCAGTTGAGAATTCACCTTTGGAGCAAGGCCACAGAGTTCAAATACCCCTCATCCCACCCACTGCCAGTTCTTGCTCTGTGGCCTCAGGCAAGTGACTCCCCCTCTCTGAACGTCAGTTGCCTCACTTTATAAATTGTACCTGCTTCATTCAGTTGGGGAAAAGGTTTAAATGAACTAACAGGAGTGAGTCTCAAAGTGCCTGGCATACAATATAAATACTATATGTCATATGTGCTTGGCCTGGTAGAAATATTGAGCCTCTAAAAAGATTATAATAATAAATTTTTAAAAGAGAAATATGTGAGCCCTTTATGTCATTTGAAATTTTCCAGTAGCTGTATTTTTAAAATATAAAGGTAAAGAATAAAGAGCCAGCCACTATGGAAGATGGTATGGAGATTCCTTAAAAAACTAGGAATAAAACTACCATATGACCCAGCAATTCCACCCCTAGACATATACCTTAAGGAAACCAAAACTGAAAAAAGACACATGTATCCCATTGTTCACTGCAGCACTATTTACAATAGCTAGAACACAGAAGCAGCCTAGATGTCCATTGACAGATGAATGGATAAGTTGTGGTACATATACACAGTGGAATATTACTCAGCCTAAAAAGGAGCGCATTTGAGGCAGTTCTAATGAGGTGGATGAAACTAGAGCCTATTATACAGAATAAAGTAAGTCAGAAAGAGAAAGATACATATTGTATACTAACATATATGGAATCTAGAAAATCCGTAGGGCAGCCATGGAGACACAGACATAGGGAAACTCAGACAGGGGCTCTGTATCAACCTAGAGGGATGGGATGCGTAGGGAGATAGGAGGGAGGTTCAAAAGCGAGGGGATATCTGTATACCTATGGCTGATTCACGTTGAGGTTTGCTAGAAAACAACAAAATTCTATAAAGCAATTATCCTTCAATTAAAAAAAGTAAACAAGTGAAATTAATTTGAAAATTGCATTTAACCCCATAGATTAAAACTATTATTTCAATGGAGCCATATTTCAAGTGACATTTGGGGCTCAGGACAACTGTTTCAGGCAGTGCAGACTTAGAAAGTGCCTGCGTGTGTGCTCAGTCATGTCTGACTCTTTGCGACCCCATGGACTGTAGCCTGCCAGGCTCCTCTGTCTGTGGGATTCTCCAGGCAAGAATACTGAAGTGGGTAGCCACTGCCTTCTCTGGGGGATCTTCCTGACCCAGGGATTGAACCCGCATCTCTTGCATTGGCAGGCGGGTTCTTTACCACTGAGCCACCAGAAAAGCCGCAGGCTTTAGCACAGGGCCTGACATAAAGCCAGCACGTGATAAATGTTAAGCACTGTTGTTGTTATAACACGCGCACACAGGCACATGCTCCATCCCCTTACTCATCTTCTGGCTACTGCCGAGTCTTGATGATTCCCCTGATTCTGTCCCCCAGGCAACCCAGGGAGTTCTCCACTTGAGGGGGTGGGGTGAGGGGACGCGAGATACCAGGGTCCTTCAGGCAGCCCTTGTGGTGCAGTAACCCAGGAGTTGTCACTCATCCCCTGAAGGACCTCGTTGGGTCAGTGGATGACCTGTTGAAAAACTCAGGAGACCTGGAGTCACTGGATCAGTCTTCCAGGCACATCACAGCCACTACCTGCTCTCAGGCCTCGAACAGATCCTGAGGACTCTGGCCAAAGCCATATCTAAAGGCTCCTTCATCTATCGTTCGAATGACGACACAGGTGAGACCACGTCCTGCCCGACCCCAGCCCCCCAGGACCCCCTCCCACACCCAGAGCCCCCGATCACTGTCCCCTCTCTTCTCAGAGTTGTCCCTGGTGGTCCAGGAGCAGGAGAACGGAAACGTCACTGTGGGCCAGAGCCACACTCGGATGCTGCTGGACTGGGCTGTGGCAGCCGCAGCTGGGGAGTCGGGTAATGGCAGGCACCCAGAGCGGGCACTCCAGGGGAAGGGAGGGAGAAGCTAGAATATAGCTAGGATACAGGAAAGATTGAGGGAAAGAGGGAAGGGGGCGATAGAGGATGAGATGGTTGGATGGCATCACTGACTCAATGGGTGTGAGTTTGAGCAAGCTCCGAAGATGGTGAAGGACGGGGAAGCCTGGCATGCTGCAGTCCATGGGGTCACAAAGAGTCGGACAGGACTGAGGGTCTGAGCAACAACACAGCTTCAGAATATGCAGGCACAGGAAACAGAGCCTTGGGGCGGGACTCGGCATTATGGCAGAAGGGCGAGCTTGAATTAGACATCTTCAGAGGAAGGATGGGGCATGGAAGCAAGCAGAGCAGAAGGTAGCCAGCATGTCTGTCCCCCAGGCCCCTCCGTGGTGGGCATCCTCTCCAGTCAGAACATGAAAAAATTGCTGGCCAATGCTTCTTTGGAACTGGACTTGGAGAAGCTGAAAGAGGCCAAGAGTCCTGTCCGAGGTGCCAAGGTCACGCTTCTCTCAGCGGTCAGCTCTGTCTTTCTGAGCAACATGAATACTGAGAAACTCGACTCCAACGTCTCCTTTGCCTTCACCCTCCATGTGAGTCCTGGGGTGGGGAGGGCAATCAGCCACACTGCTCACCCCATAGCCAAGGTCCCCGTGGTCTCTTAGCAGCTTTCGTTCCCCCACCCCCACCCACTGTGCTGCTGCCTTAACACGTGCCTAGGGCCTTGACACGTGCCCTCTGCCTGGGACACCTTTCCACCACGATTCAGTCGTTAACCTGTCAACTCGTTCACATGTCACCTACTCTTCTAGGCCTTCCTGGACCTGCTTGTTTAAGTTACAATCTGTAATCACACTCCACCTTTCCCCTTTGCTCTTTTCTTTCGCATTCAGCACCTGCTAACACACTATCTAGTTTACTTATTAGGTGTATTATTTTCTATGTCTCCCCCACTAGAATGTCAGCCCAGAAGGACAAGGATTTCTGTCTCCCCAGCTCACTCCCGGGTGCCCTGGCTTGGCACACAGTCGGTGCTCAGTAGACAACTGTCAAAGGAGAAGCAGCCCTCTTTGGGGTCCACCCAAGCCCAGTACCCACGAGAGGGTTCCAGGCTAACTTCTATGACCGCCTCTCCCTAGGAACAGCCTGAGCTCAAGCCACGGCAGGAGCTGATCTGTGCCTTCTGGAAGAAAGACAGCAATGGGAACGGGTCCTGGGCCACCTCGGGCTGCTGGAAGATGGGCAGCGACAACGGAAGCGTCACCTGCCAGTGCAGCCACCTAAGCAGCTTTGCCATCCTCATGGCCCACTACGACGTGGAGGTGAGCAGATGGGGCCATCCTCAGAAACCCACTGTGGCATGGCTGGCTCAGGCGGGACAGGCAGCTGGTTTCAGTGGAATGGTCCAAGAGGTTCTGCATGGTTGCACAGACAAGATGCAGCCCCTTGCTTGGGACCCCTAGACCTCATGACTCAGCGACTAAACAGAGTGGCATGGCACCGCAGGCCTTATTTCAGCCAGTGCCCCTCTGATGGCCCACCCCCGCAAGTTGTTTAGTCATTAAGTCGTGTCCAGTTCTTTCATGACCCCACAGACTGTAGACCGCCAGGCTCCTCTATGCATGAGATTCTCCTGGCAAGAATACTAGAGTGGGTTGCCTTTTCCTTTTCCGGGGGATCTTCCTGACCCAGAGATCACATCAGCGTCTCCTAGTGGATTGGCAGGTGGATTCTTTACCATGAGCCACTGGGGGAACCTCCATCAAGTTGTTAAATATCACTAAAAGCTCCTGAGGGTTCCATAGATACACTGGGCCACGTGAACACCTGGAATGGGTCAGGCAGAGCAGGGGAGGCTGGTGGTCCAGGCCCAAGGCCCAGGAAGGACACAAATGCGGGTTTTGATGAGCTCATAGTTGCAGCGAGGTGTCGGAGGGGCAAGAGATGAGATGGGGATGAGGGTCAGAGAGGTGGGCTCGTCAGTGTAGGGAAAGAAGGTTGCAGCCATTGAGGGTACACAGGGGACCTTCTAAGGAGAACTGTCTGGGTGTGTAGTGGGGCACTCATCCAGAGGAACTGGGGATACCTGCTGCACCCATGCAGGGTGGTGGTATTTAGGGTGAGAGACATGGTAGGTTTATTCAGAGGTTGATGGTAGAGGAGGTGGAGGGAGATGAGCCACCTGATCAGAGTCCTGCAGGCCAGGTCTCAGGTAGGTGTGGGTGGTGGGGCCCACAAGGAGGGCAGGAAGGCCTCAGGGTGCTGATGGAGTCCTGCCCACCCGTCCTGCATCTAGGACCCGAAGCTGGCCTTGATCACCAAGGTGGGACTGGCGCTGTCGCTGGCCTGCCTGCTGCTGTGCATCCTCACCTTCCTGCTGGTGCGGCCCATCCAGGGCTCGCGCACCACAGTGCACCTGCACCTCTGCATCTGCCTCTTCGTGGGCTCCGCCATCTTCCTGGCGGGCATCGAGAACGAAGGCGGCGAGGTGAGGCCCCGCACGGTGGAGCGCCCCACTCTCACCTGGGCCAGGAGTGGAATAGCTCCGCCTACTCCCAGCTGGGTGGGGTGGTCGGCCTCCCCTCAGCAGAAGCATATGGTCCCGCCCATTCACTGCTTCTGCGTCCAGCCCCGGACCCGCCCACTGCTGACGTCACCCCATTCCTCCGCCCTCGCCCCCGCAGGTGGGGACACGCTGCCGCCTGGTGGCCGTGCTGCTGCACTACTGCTTCCTGGCCGCCTTCTGCTGGATGAGCCTCGAGGCGTGGAACTCTACTTCCTCGTGGTGCGCGTGTTCCAGGGCCAAGGCCTGAGAAAACTCTGGCTCTGCCTGATCGGTTACGGCGTGCCCCTGATCATCGTGGGCATCTCGGCAGGCGCCTACAGCAAGGGCTATGGCCGTGAGAAATTGTGAGCGTGAGGCGGTGGGAAGGCCAGGGCTTTGGGGTTGCATGGAGCCCTTGCTCCCCTCTGGGCTTACTGGGTGCTGACCAGAGCCTCCTTTCTTGCCCAGCTGCTGGTTGAATTTTGAGGGTGGCTTCCTCTGGAGCTTCGTGGGACCTGTGACCTTCATCGTTTTGGTAACTGTCTCACCTCGCCCCACCCCACACCCGTGAAAATCTGAAGCACTCAGCTCCACACTGAGCCCCTGTACCAGCTTTCTCCCTGCGAGTTCCAAGGATACCCCCTAATCTGAATTCTGTGCTCCCTGCCCAGGGCAATGCTATCATCTTTGTGATTACTGTGTGGAAACTCACTCAGAAGTTTTCTGAAATCAACCCTGACATAAAGAAATTAAAGAAAGCCAGGTGAGAAGACAGAGGCAGGGAGGGGGGCTGACAGAAGAGGTGGGTGTGTGAGGTGGGGCCCCCAGCTGCAACTGGCCGCCTCCCCGCAGGGTGCTGACCATCACGGCCATCGCCCAGCTCTTCGTGTTGGGCTGCACCTGGGTCTTCGGCCTGCTCCTCTTCGACCCAGAGAGCTGGGTGCTGTCCTACATCTTCAGCATCCTCAACTGCCTGCAGGGCTTCTTCCTCTTCGTGCTGTACTGCCTCCTTAACAAGAAGGTGGGCCGCAGGCCAGGCTGCGGGCGGTGCTGGGCCCCTCCTCCTGTCCTGGGGCCCATCCTCCCCTGACCTGGCCCCTGTGCCCCACAGGTGAGAGAGGAGTACCGCAAGTGGGCCTGCATGGTTGCTGGGAACAAGTACTCGGAGTTCGCCACAACCACCTCTGGGTCTGGCTCTAGCCACAATCAGACTCAGGTAAGGGCTGAGCCTGGGGTGGGGGTGCAGGACAGAGGCCCCTGGGTCTCTGGGCTCCGTTCTGACGCGGTGCTCCTTTCTCTCCAGGCCCTCAGGCCCTCAGAGTCTGGCATGTGAAGGCGCAGTTCTGGCCAAACCAGCAGCTCCTGTGGCCTCAGCAGCTTTTGCACACACAGATGACCTCCTCTCCTCCCTCTCTGCTCTGTTCCCTCCTGCCTCAGGCCCCGCACGCACCACGGAGAGGAGGGTGACAGCCACTGTCTGGTACCAAACCCCTGAACACCCAGCGAGGGTGGAGGGTCGGACCTACTTCCTGCTGCCTCTCAGCTCCACCCAAGTCAGCACACAGGGTAGGGGCAGCCCCCTCAAGTACACCAAGGCCCGGACAGAATGAGGACTTGTGCTCAGCCTGGCCCTTTCCTGTCATCTGTCTTTGCTACAGAACAAGAGGCCAGCGTAGAGACTTTGCTTCTAGGTTAAGCTAAGACTGAGGCTGGGTGGGAGAGGGGCAGAGCCCTTCTCAGGCCCTTGCCGAACAAGGCTCATGGTACTAAGGCCCATCTGCCCCAGGGCAGAGGGTTCAAACTGATGTGAAAGCCGTGGACATTGTTTTTTTTTTTTAATCTGTATAAACCGTTCAGTGTTGACGCTTCAAGAATTAAATCTCATGTTGACACAGAAGGTAGCATGTCTTGCTGGCCAGAGGCTCACTGACCAGGCCATGGGCCCCTGGTGTCCATGAAATGCAGTGAGCTGACAGAAACAGACACTGTGGGAGCCAGACTTCCATAATAAAAACATTATTCTTGCACAAATCTACAGCTTTTAAACAGTAAAATGAAAGGCCCAGTGTTGCCTAGAAAGAGGACTTGAAGCAGCACGTGGGAAGTAGAGTGGCTCTGGTCATCAGGGCATGTGGTTACCGGCTCTGCTCAACTGTAAGACACACATGGGAGACGGGGGAAGCCAGTGAGGAGGGGGCAGTGGGGATAGAAGGCCCCACCACTGTCCCCCCACCGCCCCCCCAGCCCTGTCTGAGCCACTT